>OZ023232.1:1533962-1653181 GCA_964006365.1 Trididemnum miniatum | reverse complement strand
AGACCATCCATGATCATGCTTTTATACTTTGTACAAGATGGGTTTTCCAATGAACTCCAGCAATGTATTTTGCTAGTATTTTGACATTGGAAAACCCATCTATATACAAAGCAAAAAAGCACGATTATAGATGGACCGAATGAGCTTTTTCAAGAAATCGAATCCATGCGAAAGCTGTTTAGTGATGATAGCCTCCTCCCAATCATACAGCAAAGTATTCAACACTACTGCTATTTGCCTACCCAGAAAACGTTCTTCTCACTATGTTAGATGATGACAACAAAGCAATCAAAGCAAAAGCTGTGAATATGATCTCCAAAGTTAGCTGCAATAACGAAATAGAAGCTCACAATCATACTTCCTTCGAGAGTTTCATCTTTCCACATGCAATTTCAATGCAAAATGCTATACTGAAATTGTTGACATTTATGTTTAAAAGGACGAACAACTATTTACCTATCTTTCAAACAATACAGTAGTCCTGAATTCGCATGAACCACCAACGACAAAGTCTTGCACTAATATCAAGCAATTTTCAAACAACCTCTGCAACTTAGTTATCCAAATCACACTCAAGCAGTGGAACGTGGAGTGAAACTGACAAAGGCAACTAGCCGAATAGCTGGACAGAAGCGCCAAATCTGTGAAGCCTTGTGTAGTTTGGCAGGAGAAAAAAAAGCGATGGTTAGGAAAATCCAAGAGAGTTGCAAAAGATCTTTTGAACAATGATAGTGTGCCACGTTTTGTGCATTGTGTGCTGTGTGTACTGTATCTACATCCTTCATGTGTTTGCTTTTGCATAGTCTGATGTTTTTTTATGTTGTGCATTTGTGTCTCGTGTGAATTATTTGTATCCTGTTTTGTGCATGGTGACTCCTATGTGGATATTGGTTGCAAAAAATTGAACAATTTGGTGGTCCACACAACTGTTTTATTTCAGAGTGCATCGAATTCTGACATCAGCGTAAACCATGAAACAAATAAAGTTGCTTAAATTATAAAATAAAGGTTACAGTTGTCTTCTTCTCTGAAAAACATTAAAAATGAATACCAACAATGCATATCTCGCACTTCCCAGTCAAATTTTATGCATAATTAACTAAGGCAAAAATTTAACACCCAGGCAAGTTGAAATTAAAAAATTGCCCAAAAAGGGGGCACCCTACTAGAGCAGTACTTTAAATAATCCTATAATGAATTCCTACCCGACTCTTGTTTGTTCATTGCTCTCCATAGACTGGGCTCGCATGATCACTTTATTGATGTGTTCCAACTCAGCATCAGTCAAACTACTCTTGTGGGGCTCACAATCCAATGGAGAAGTTCGCACTGACCAACCAGAACTGTAAGTTAAAATAAAGCAGAATGAAATAGAAAAATCAAAGAAAAACAATTAAACTGGCAGTCCAGTATCAGATGTTAGATTGTGATCCACATCTAGAATGGTATAACTTTGACTGCTATGATGCATGCTAACCAAAATGTAACAATGTCTGATCTGCTCAACACCTTTATATCTGTTTCTTCAAAACAAAAAACTTTAGAAAGTCTTAAGTTTTAATTTTGAATTAACATCATAAGGTTGTAGATGAATGTAACGTACAAGGATGGAATTTCAAACTTTCATGTTCAAAATATTTGTATTTTTTTGGATATTCATCCTCCTATCACAAGAAAGCGATCCCCATATGCTGTACGAGCTTGCTTAGGAGTTGCCAGCCATCTGTCTACCACACCAAGATAGGGGAATCCCACTAAATGTCTTTCCCAACGGCACAACAAGAAAACTTGCTGGCTTCTTCTCCACACTGTCCCTTTAACACTAGAAGGACGGTAGCCGTCAATTACTGCATCTTGTTCAGTTATGTCTTGTTAGCGTATAGACCATTTGCAGTACAGCAGCCAAATTTCATGACTTTTTGGGCATTGACCTTGTTGAGCTACCACATGAATTTCGAGCATTTATTGCATTGATGGAGCAAATTAGAACGACGACTACCAAGAAGGACGGCGTGCGTCAATTGACGTATTTTTATTTGGAAAATACAATTGCAGTAAAAAGATTTGGCGCAACGATTGTTTTGTTTGCCAAGTCTTTTTTATTGCGTTTCTAATTGTAACAATAGCAATCATGAGAAATAATTGCATTTCTCATCATCAAAATAGGTCATCATTGTTATACTGCAAGCAAATACGCAACTGCCAGCTGAGCGAAGGTACACATTACATTTTGGAGTATTTTTGCTAATTTTCTGATTTATCTTTAGGTTTTATTACAGAAATAATGGCTATAGTACGATATCATAGATTAGAATGTCTAGGCAAAGGCATGCGGCAGCACATGCTCTTGCAAGATTACAGGATCTCCATTCGGATTGCTCAAGTGATGAGGACACTGACAGTGAAACCGAAGATATGGCCAACTCTGTGAAGTCACTGGAGTGGAGTAGTTTGACTCATCATCATCGAACTTCAGGGACAATGAACCAGATTCACCAGCACAGGCAGCACAACCCAATCAAGGTACACAGGCAGCACAACCCAATCAAGGCGCTCAAGCAACACAACCCAACCATGGTGTGGCACATGGAGGTGTTACTCAAGGCCGCAATTGGAACCAGGTGGCAAAAAATTGCGGTTTTACGTGCTTCCTAGGGACGTCTGCAGTCACACAATATTCTTAGGTGTCGACCAAGTCCGACATCATACGCAACCAGACGTGTTTTCTCTGGCAGCCCAGTGTCATCGTTCAGGATTCTATTCGATGAAGCTATGTTTAGAAGCATACAGAAATGCACCGTTGCAGAAGGGCAAGCACAAACTGGAGACCCAACTTGGAATGTAACTCTGCAAGAGTTGGATACATTTGTTGGTTTAGTGATAGCTCGTGGGGTAATCAGTGCGTGCGCTTAGCAGCTGAGCTAATGGCCGGTCTATGGCAAATAAGCCAGATAAGTTTGGCCTGAAATTTTGGTTGGCTGTGGATGTGGAAAACAAATACCTTTTCAATGGTTTGCCTTATGTTGGTAAGGATGAGACAAGAAAAGCAGATGTCAGTGTACCAACAGATGTAGTTTTGAAGTTGATGGCTCCTCTATTCGTTACCTGCAACAACTTCTTCACATCGCTTGATCTGGCACTCCGTCTTGAAGAAAAAAGATGCAGCCTAGTTGGCACGATACGACAAAATCGGAAAGAAATTTTGGAAGAATGCAAGGTCAAAAAACAGCTACATGAGACTGAAGTATTCAGGCATGTTACGAAATCTGGTATAACTCTTACTTCTTACCAATGCAAGTCAACGAAGAATGTGGCTATTTTGAGCAGTCTTCATTCGGATGTAGAAGTTCTGAGTGAAGATAATCCAAAACACAAACCTGACTCTATATTGTATTATAACCAAACCAAAGTAGGAGTTGACGTATTTGACCAAATGACAAGGATGTATTATGTAAAAGCAGGTAGCAGACGGTGGCCCGTCCACGTATTTTACAATGTGATTGATATGGCTTTGATAAACAGTTGGGTCATTTACAAGAAAGTCTGTCAAAGCAAGATCAGCCGAAGGGAATACATACAAAAAGTGCTTGAAGAACTCACTGGGTGCATGACATTTGACTCTCGAAAACGTGTAAGAGATGACTGCAGTTCAATCAGGCCTGTTACAAGTCCTATTCCTGTGGTGCAGGCACGTCGCACATGCAGTACCGTGATGTGCAAAAATCGAACAACTGATTCTTGTCAAGATTGCAACAAACCAGTGTGTGGACGATGTGCTTATAAGAAATGCCAATTTTGTTGCTAAACATGCTGTATTGAGTAAGCATGTAGATATACAAGCTGTCGTTTTACGCTCAAACTGTTGTTTGAGATCAAATACACAAATAAATCTAGTAGATTGGTATCGTTTTTATAAACAGAGCCATAGAGTTTAAATATCTCCGACTGTACAAGCAGCAAGAAGGATTTTACGAACAAAGCAGCAGAGTTTTGTGCAGTTTTAAATTGAGGTAATTCGTCCTTCTAGGTGTGCTGAAATCATAGTCCTGCTAGTGTTAATGCTGAGCATCAAGCAAGGAAGCTGTGAATACCAATATTAAAGTCATTGGTTTCACCCAACTCGGAATCAAATCCAAGTATACAGCTCCCGAGGCAGACGCTCTTACTACTCGGCCTTCTGAGCTGTAAGATCTGGTTCCAATTTGAAAGTAAAGATCAGTATTATTTGTTGTTTTTCTGGTAAAACAGTCAGAAGATAATAGCAAAACGTTATTTTTTGAGATGTCAGCAGACTGCCCAAAAACAAAGCTGCAAGCAGGCCAGAATGACAACCTACCCAGGGTTGCCAACAGTCCCAGAATGACCAGGACAGTCCCGGCATTGACGTTTGGCATCCCATGTCCTCGATGGGCCACGTCTGCCCGAAATTTTTGGACAACCAAGGAGTTCTAACATATAAGGCCATGCAAGCATGTCGACTACATTGAAAACTGGAAATGAATGTAATTCACGCGAATATTTTTGTAAATAAAGCAGTTCACATGATTCTATATGTATCAATCTCATAAAAATGAGTTGAAAGTAATGTTGTGGTCAAGATCTTTCATCAACTGTGACGTCCTGATGACTTAACAATTAAATAAGATCACCAATCGCAAAATGGAGGATAAATCACCAGTCACCTTAATTTGAGACAATCATTCGACTTTGTTTATCGGTTGAAAAAACGCAGGTACATATTATATGTCATGCACTGAGTTTTATGACTTTATCAGCAAAGACAAATTTTTTCTTTAAGCGGCGAAATCACACAAAGAAAAATACAGATTTACATGCCAGAACAAATTTTTTTTTAGAGTTCTTGCAACTTCTTGGGCGGCATACTGCTAAATTTTTTGTTACGCTCTAAGCATCATAGACATAACAAACAAATTTAACACATTGCGTTAAGTGCAACAAAAGTTGAGCAGTACACCACTCCTTGTTTTTTGTTAAGTTAGAACAAATGGTGTACATTTTTTTTATTTTAGTGTTTTTTGCATTTATGCTTCGAAGATTCACTAATGGTATTTCACATGTTTCTTTGATTATGAAAAAATTATTTAGAGACTGGAAGTTGGTTAATAACGCTGTTTGATCATCACTCTATGACACGCAGCATGCACTGTTGCTGTTGATGTCATTTGTGTGTCATAAGCTTCTGTTGCATCAGTTTTCAAATTCTAAGCATTAATAATTAAGGCATAGGTGTCTCGGAATTGCTGCACACAAAGTTGGCAACCCTAAATCTACCCCATCAAACCTAGGTTTTTTAAAACAAGTAGAGCTAACCAAAATTAAAGGGCTATTCTATTCTGAATTGATGGGTTAAAACACAAAGTATCCCAAGTCTTGATTTGCTTCAGGAGTAGGTAAAACAATGATTTTGGTATGTACAAGCTATTAGACTACTCACAGCACACAGCTAACTAACATTGTTCTTAAAACTAGACCAGTAGTCAGGGCGTGGAAGTTCTAACCAGGGTCAAACCTCAAAAAAAATATAGATCGGCCATTTTTTTGATATATTTTTGCTACTTGTATGTACATTCACCAAAAAAGTCTCACGCATAATGTCTTTGAGTTACGTCACTATGACGTCGTCTTTACTCGCCTATAACTTTTGCTCTACAAACAGTAGTTCCTTCAAACCAAGCTCAATAAAACTAGTGAAAAAACAGATGTCTTCCCATTATTTTATTACGTCATACGTTGATGACGTCACAATTCTCAAAAACAACGTCAATAAATGCATTTTTTTTTCTGTATTTTGAGTCGCTGTCAACTTCCATAACTTTTGCTTTTCTTCACGTAAAACCAACAAATTACTTTTTTCAGCAATTTTATGCAATACTGCGTATTTGGTAAAAAACTGAATTCATTTTATGAAAGTTTTTGACTAAAAAAATGGTGATTATATACGCATGGGTAAATAGCTGAACCTAATGCTATTTGCACTATTTCGACGCTACTCATGCTTTAATCGGTTAAAACCAAATAAATTTCAGAGTGCGAGTAGTTTTTGATGAAATATGAAAATCACAAATGATTTTGTAGCCAGTTACGTCACCAATTGATGACGTCATCATGTACAGAAAATCTCAAACCTGATAATTTGGTGCATCCAAAATGCTTCTAAATCATTGTTTATCACTCACTTCATCTTTTCGCATTCCATCTCACAAATTAATTATCAATTTCATGACAACTTTAGATATATACGTTCCTTAGCTAGTGAGTGTTGTTTGAAAAGAAACAATCAAGATCAAACAAACTTATTTCTCTGGTGCGAGAACTTTTTGTCACAAAAATGCCACATGGTGACGTAAAAGCCGAGTTTCCAAACAATTCATCGCAGCATAGCCTACTGACTTTAGCTAGTTTAATTCAGCTAAATTAATTTATTTTAAAAGTGGCAAACATAGGAGCAAATGAAATGCCGTAACAGCAGCTTCAGCTAAATGAACGCTTAACACTTCAATGAGTATTCTTATTATCTCTGACGTAGGACTCCCCCATCCCGCAATATTTGCAGTAGCGCAGAGGGATGCGTTAACAAATCCTGTGCTATTGCTGTGCCACTGTGACATATGGATCTCTTTTTAAAATAATAACCAATCACTTCTATTATGGTTGGATCTGATGAAGCGTTCATTGTCATAGGTGAACCTGTAAAGTCAGTTTCATCCAGCCCAGTTAAATTGCCTTTATGGCCAATTGCCGAGCTGCACACGTTTTACAAACTAACATTCTTTGAAGCTGCTTACGTCAGAAGTTACAGAGCAATGAGTTGCTTTGTATTTCATTTTAAAAATTTGATTTTAAACGTTTTTTTTTACCAATCTGATGGCCGAGTGGATAGAGCAACTCATTCTGTGGCAGTAGACTAGCGTTCAATCTGAAAGTTAACTAAATCAATAACTTAAAATGGTGTTCACAGTTTAGCATTAAAGAAACAGTGCGGAGCAAGCCGCAGTTTATTTGTTGTACAACTGGGTGAGGCACTTAACAAAATTCCCATATTTTAGTGTGGAAGACAAATGGCGGGTAACTCCTAACCGATCGTGTTGTAGCGTTTTGGTCGCTTTCTCGTGATAAGAGAAATAAAAAATATAATAAAAACTTCAGTCTTTTTAAACTCTATTTAAACTTACGACTTTTTTAATGGTAAGTCATTTCAAGTTATTGCGTCTTTTTTAGATCAATCCTTAGTGATACTTCATAGTGTCATAACTTGTTGGCCTGATAGTGTGAAGCACCTTATAACGTAAATATCTTATTCAAGATTGCAACAATGTGATTTTGGAGAAGTGAACCGAGGCCTGACAATCGGAGTTATATAAAACATTTTCTGATCATTTGACATCAATGCACTCTACCGAAGACACAAAGACATTGAAGAGAAAATTGAGCAAAGATATGATTATTTCATTGGCATATCTCTAAACTTGGAATCTATAGCTCAGCTAGACTGAAAAGGTGACCACAGCCCTTCACTTAAACAAATCAGAAAGGCCAAACGTGAGCACAAGGTTAAGACCATCGGCAAGTTCTTGCCATTTTGTCCTGACCCCACATATCTCTGCACAAACTTGCACAGTATGCTCACGTACTGTCACCACCTCGAGACACTGCGCAAGAAACTTTCTGCACATGTGGCATTATTGAGACGACTTGCAGCCTTTCATTGAGTACTGCATGGTGCTAAACATTGCATTCACATGTACTCTCCATAGTTTACTCAACTGCCAAGCACTGCACACTACAGTTTGGTGTCGTAGCATGCATGTCGCGCACTCATCTCATCTATAGTGTTCTACACGATGCTCTGCGCATTGTTAAGGGATGCATATTGCTTACATCCATTCGTCCAACTCCAACATACAAGTTACTTATTCCTGTAGGTATCCATCCAGCTGGGCTTTGCCGCTAAGGAGCTGCACTCTCCTTGGCCAATCATGGCATCTAGAACCCGGGCTATGTTCTTTATGGTCACGTGGTCAGACCTCCAGATCCATGTGATGAAAAATTGAAATCCAGACGCCTGTTTGTGACTGCTGTGCGAAAACTACTACATGATTTATTTACACTGTGTACTGGCAGAGCGCAGTGGGCAAACTACAAATGAGTATTTACTCAATAGTTTACCCAGGTTAAGTGATGTTAGACCATGAGCTGGTTTCCATTCTTTTGGAATGAGCTTGCCCAGTTTTGCCTTATGCATTCTTAATTTCAACTTACTTGGTAAATGAATGAATTGAGAACTGAATTGATAAGATTCTATTGAAATTGATTTTAAAGCCTAAAATACATTACCGTATTTTTCAAACTGTAAGGCCCACTAGACTGAAAGACGCACTATTAAAAAATAGTTTTCAATGCTTCCTTGTCCATACATAAGGCGCACTGAACTAAAAGGTGCACTAACTGAAGCAAGCCTCAATCTATATTAGGGTGTTGCAGGCGCCCCATGAAATTTAAATTCTTATCCAAACTCGCTCACCTTTTTTCCAAACTGCGTTTAGTCCAGTAGAACATTAATATGAAGTTTCGAAAAATTTCATAAATAATTACCCTACCCGCCGAGGCATTTTCTGGATCCACTTTTTAAAAAAATTAACTTTTTCGTCATTGGAGGGCGCCATGTCAAACGTACATAACTGGAAGTGGTTTTTAAAGATCCCCTTCTTGTTCCACATATTAAAAGAAAAATAAATGAGTGAATTGGACCATTAGGTCCAAAGAGATGGTCATTTTGTGGTCATATTTTACTCATTACTGCCTCTGGTGGTAAAAAGTTAAGTTGCATCAACTCAAAAACTGCTCAATTAATGGACACAGCATCTGGTGTAACCCTACATTTTCAGGGGTGAGGATTTTGTTGATGTCCTTGGTTTGAGTTGGAACTGCCACTGGAGGGCAGTAATCTATCTTCTTTTCATCGATTGTTGCTGTTTTGTTGCTTCATGTTTATGTGATGCAATTTCATTTTTGTTAAACGAACTATACATGACGATACAGTATGAAGTTAAGTGTAGTTCGGCTTAAAGTGGATGCCTTGAATGTTAGTGACCTTCCTTCTGTGTCATTCCACCGCTATCAGAGCTTACTGAGAATGGTATTATTACACTTGCTGTGCAATGTGCATTGGCTTGGGTCCATCATAGTCCCACATCACTAGCTTAAACTCATTATGCACTACCTTTTTTCTAAATTTCTCAAACTAATTTATTTAGACTGAATCATGTTATCAATATGTGTGGAGCGGTTTAAATTAACTTCATTAGCTTTCTTTGTGAGTAAAACATTGTATCATCTTATATAAAGGATGATGCAATCAGTTGTCAGGTTTTTGAGAAATTCAGGAAAAAATGGAACTGCACAGACAAAATAGCAACTATGGTTTTTGACACAACAGCAGCAAACACTGGTATGCAACTTAACATTCCAGCTTTACTATTTATTATGGAAGCTTGAAAGCATTGTTTATAAATACAATCTGTGGAATTGCTGAAGTACAACAAAGGACAACTGCAACATTCTGTGTTTACATATTATTGCAGGTCATCTTACTGCTGCCTGTATCACACTCCAAAGCAAGCTAGGAAGACCACTTCCTTGGCTGGCTCTCAGAAAGCATGTGAGAGAGGTTCTTCTCACCCATGTGTGGGAAGCACTCAAAATCGAAATCTACCGCTCACTAGACATCGAAGCTTTCAAAAGATTTCAAGACTAATGTTTTCCAGCTACTCCATACACAACAGCACAACTCCATACCAGAGACCCACAAGAGCTCAGTACGCGACTTTTCGGCGTGACCGATTCGACGTGAGACATCTCGCCGTGACCGACTCGTCGTTGAGACGACTCGTCGTTGGGACGTTGAGACGATTTGGCATGGAAAGGTGTGATTTGTGAGCGATGTAATTATCGCGCTTTGCGCTAGAATGAGCAAAAAGATGTAATCATCACGTTTTTAAAAAGCTAAAAGTAAATAACAAACGACTTTATATCTACGGCTTTATAAAAGTTTTGCGAGATGCTTTTTTATAAAGTTCAAAATTGTTTGACGTAAGTTCAACCAAAAAGTGGTGAGAAAAATGTATTACAACTTTCAGTATTTGGTTTTGTTTTATAACATGAAATACAATTGCGCGTTTAACAAACAATTAATAAGCACTGCGACTGCACTTCGAGTTTCATTTTTTGATCAATATGCAGAAAAAATGTGTATTGGAAGTAAAATGCTTGATTATTATGCTAGCAGCCCTAGACGTTATGCCCAGACGTTCAGAACTGAGGTTATTTTCAAATTATATTGAACAGAAAATTCAACGGTAATTGAGGGAGACTGCGAAGTGAGCTTGCGCTCTTCGAGTCAGCAGCCACCCGTTAAATATGTCAAATGCGATCGGTTCTAGCCGCGAATCGAACCCGTCACGTAGGATCTGTCACCTGCGCGCGGTACCGCTAGGCCATGTCGCTGACAAATTGTGGCTACTGCGATATCACGCACTGGCTTTGTGATTTGAACTTTCTCGAAACTTTGATGAAAACTTGAAACAATTTGCTGCTTTTAATATTTTGAGTGAAGTTGTGAAATATTGAGATAAAATAGATTTTTGAAAGTGTTTTTGTGAAATGCAGTAGGCCCAATTACTAACATTTGATTTAGTAAACTTGTAAAATCGTTCGTTCATGAATCTTGCCGAAAAAATTTTTAAATGATCGAAATTGTTTGAGCAAATTCGGACATTTGTCCGAAATTTTAGAGCAAAAAAATTAACCCAGACTACAGCAACTATCAAAAAAGCCACTGCTGAAATAAAAACGGTAGAACTCTTTTAAGGTTGAAAAGCTCGTGAAGATGTAGTCAAAAAATAATGGCCTGGTTTAGATTGAAACATTGTTTGCAATCATAAAATGTCAATTTTTGAATTTTTTATGAAACGCGGTAAAAGAAGATTTGAAGATCAGTTGATCCATAGGTGCAGCTTTATTACTCTTATGCTTAGTAGGTGATAAACCATGCGTTGACAATTAAAATTAAATGCCGTGTAGGGCTGCTCGCATAATAATCAAGCATTTTACTTCCGATTTAGTTTACTTCAGTAAGCCACAGTTGACCAAGCCAAGCCTTGACCTTTACGCGGGTATATTTTTCGTCAACAAAATTTCTTGTGTTTATTTAATCTTTTTTATGTTCAGTTAATACACATTTTTTGCTGCACATTGATCAAAAAATGAAAATCAAATGCAGTCGCAGCGCTTATTAATTGCTTGCTAAACGCGCATTTGTATTTCACGCTATATAAAACGAAACCAAATACTAAACGTTATGGAACATTTTCTCACCACTTCTTGATTAAACTTACGTCAAACAATTTTGAACTTCTTTAAAATAGCACCTCGCAAAACTTTTATAAACCCGCAGATATAAAGTCGTTTATTGTTTACTTATAGCACTTCTAAAACGTGATGATTACGTTTTTTCGCTCATTCTAGCGCGAAACGCGATAATTACATCCGCTCACAAATCACACCTTTCCACGCCGAATCGTCTTAACGTCGAGACGTCCCAACAGCGAGTCGTCTCAACGTCAAGACGTCCCAACGTCGAGTCGCCTCAACGACGAGTCGGTCACGGCGAGATGTCTCACGTCGAATCGGTCACGCCGAAAAGTCCTGCCCTGCAAGAGCTAGGGGAATTCACCATTACACAAGCTACAAAGTGCTAATTGACAGCATTCGTGAAGTGGAAGCATATCCAAGAGGTGATTATAAAGAATTGTTGGACTTAATGGAAGCATACATTGGACTTAGTGAATGACGATTCCAATTCTTGGGATGTGGTGCTGATCACAAAGTCCGATGGATGGGGAAACAGCTCTATTGTTACAAAATGGCAATGCTGCAAGAATAATATCCTGCAAGGAATCGCTTCCAAGTCTCAGTTACAAAAGATTTCTAGATTTGTGGACTTCTGCACATTTGTTTTTAATTCGTGATTCCAATTTTCGGGATGTGGTGCTGATCACAAAGTCCGATGGATGGGGAAACAGCTCTATTGTTACAAAATGGCAATGCTGCAAGAATAATATCCTGCAAGGAATCACTTACAAGTCTCAGTTACAAAAGATTTTTAGATTTGTGGACTTCAGCACATTTGTTTTTAATTCGTGATGGTTCAACTGTCCCCTTGCAGCATCAGCACCACAACATGATGTGGAACTTGTCAACAACATCAAGAGCTTTGCTAATGTTGACCCGTTGTAAGTGCTGCTTAAAGCCTTTTCAAGGCACACTTGGAATCTCTCAGGCGAATCAATTCCCTTAGCCTTGTGAGATGAAGATGTCACGAAGAAAAAAATCTTTTGGCTGACAGTACAAATGGATCTTAGTGTAGCACTAGCAGTGCCGGTATAGAATTCACAAAAAGATATGGCAATAGATTTGGCAAGCCAGCATTGCCAGACGTCACAGCTGGGCAACACCTTTCTTTGAGCCAATTTGCTACTGCAGATAGCACTATGTTTTACCAGATTCTTTCAATCCCTTCTGCTTTTCTAGCAAAGCCTGCGACGCAAAGGGAAGATGATGAGGAATATGCTCTCGGCAGTGAGATCATAAGTGGACTGAAAGTATGCAATGACTCTAGCCAAAAGAGAAGTGAAGCTAGTGGCAGACTTCTTGCATTTAGCTAGAGTTGAAGAAAACCTCCAAAATTGCAAGCAGGTGGTTGAAGAGGACAGAAGGAAAATCCCTAACCTTCGAAAACGCCCCTTTACTTTTAGCTAAACTTTACTGGGTGGTGTACTGTTGTGCAGTGTTTATATAAGTGTATAGTACTGCTGCATAGTGCAACTTTTTGGTTGCTACAATTGTAGAGAAATGCAAAAACTGTCCAATATTTTTCCACTTGGCAAAATCTTTGATGTTACTTTTCTTTCAAGATTTCTCAACAATTTTAGCCTCGAATGAGTTGCTTATGGGAAACACTGTTATGTACTGTTCAATGTTCTTTGTACTGTTATTCAATAAAATCTTGGCAATGGCCATGGCTATTTGTACGAACCCACACAAATAGTGTGTGGAGTTATTTGTATGTGAGAGTCGTGTAACCAATAAACCGTGATGAGCATGAGTTTATAAACGTCATTATTTGCTAGATTGCCACGACTTCTCTACAGCACAGTGACTTTGAGCGCAGCATGTGTAGGGAAGCGCTGCGCTAGTTATGGGTGCAATTCTCATCGCGACCTTGGTTCATTTGGCTTTGGTTCGATTCTTGTCGTGACATGTGGTCAATCGTCGAGTTCCTGAAGGTAATAGACTAGAATAAGAATGTAAGAAACATTTCATGCAATGATCAGCACTCACGTACAAATAACTCCAGACGCTATTTCTACGAGCTCGTTAAAACAGCCACTGCCAAAAATCTTTGATGTTGCTTTTTTTGGATTTCTCAGCAATTTTAGTCTCAATAAGTTGCATGTTTGGAACACTACTGTTATGTATTGTTCAGAGTTCTATGTGCTGCTATTCAACAATAACACAATTGCATCACATAAACATGAAGCAACGAAACAGCAACAATCGATGAAAAGAAGATAGATTACTGCCCTCCAGTGGCAGTTCCAACTCAAACCAAGGACATCAACAAAATCCTCACCCCTGAAAATGTAGGGGTGCACCAAATTCTGTGTCAATTGGTTGAGCAGTTTTTGAGTTGAAGCAACTTAACTTTTTATCACTAAAGGCAGTACTGAGTGAATAAGACCACAGTGAATATGAACAGTAAATATGACTGAGCGAATATAAATATGACCACAAAATGACCATTTCTTTGGACCTAATGGTCCAATTCCCTCAGTTTTTTTTTTTTTAATATGTGTGGAACAAGAAGGGGCATCTTTTAAACCATTTTCAGTTATGTACGTTTGACATGGCGCCATTCAGTGACGAAAGAGTTAATTTTTTTCAAAAAGTGGGTCCAGAAAATGCCTCGGCGGATAGGGTAAACGTCAAAATTTTTCGAAACTTCATAATAATGTTCTACTGGACTAAACGCACTTTGACAAAAAAGTGAGCAAAATCTGAGATGGTCGGGGCGCGTCTGCAACACCCTAATCTATATAGAAAGCAAAACTTTAATTTCTATTTCCGCATTCTCATGCATCATGCTTTCCCGTAGCCCAGAGCATTACTCTGTCTACGCTATTTAATCTGGCTGACAGAAACCGAATCTGCCTTAACGGCGGGACACCTAACGATGTTCAAGCTGGGCAGTGGCAAACGTCCTTTTCAGGACGGGGCGATGCGCACCTTCGGCGCACCGTCAACAAGTTCCAAAGGCCCAGCATTCTCCAACTGAACATCGAAGGCCTCACTGCAAGCAAGATGAGCGTGTTGCATCGTCTTGCGTTACAGTGTGAGGCACTCGTCATCCTCTTACAGGAAACCCATTGCACCTCGGTAGAAAGGTTAGATCTTCCGAGCTACCATCTAGCTGGGTTTTCCTTGAGCAGGAAACATGGTCTTGCTACGTTTGTTCATGAGCGTCTGAAGTGGATCCTAATCGACCAGTCCCCACCAACATCGGAGATCGAGTGGGTGTGCGTGGATGTTGATAACTATAAAATAGTCAACGTCTACAAACCCCCTCCAACACGGATGCAAGCATCTGATCTTCCAGCATTCCCCCATCCCTGCCTCTATGCTGGCGACTTCAACTGCCACCATGTTGACTGGGGCTATGATAATAACAATCCAGATGGTGAATGCCTGGCTGGCTGGGCCAGTGCCAACAACTTCACCCTGCTGTATAGCCCCAAGGAGGCCGCCAGTGTCCACTTTGGCCACTGGAAAACAGACACCAACCCAGATCTTGCATTTGCCAGTGTCAATTTGGACAGTTGCTTACCTGACAGACGTATCTTAGGAAAGTTCCCAAGGTCACAACACCGACCCTCGTTTATAAGTCCACCCAAACTTGCTCATCCAAAACCGAGCAAGCCTGTAAAGCGATGGAACTTCCGCAAGGCCAACTGGGACCACTATTCTAACCTAACCAACAAACTGGCCAAGAGAATACCGCCACCTGAATCTCAGAACATCGATCAGGTTTACCAGTGCTTTTGCAAGGTAATAAGCACTGCGGCAAAGAAATGCATCCCTCGTGGTCGACGATCAAATCACATACCTTGCTGGGATGAGGAGTGTGAAGAACTTTATCAGCATTTCCTGCAGTCACCTGGGGGCCCTGATTCGGATAGGGCTGCCACAGCCCTACTCACAAGGCTTGATGGGAAGCGGAGAAATCGCTGGTCAGAGACGGTCCGCAACATTGACTTTTTGCACTCCAGCCCGCTGGCATGGAATACTATAAACAACTTGACTGGTAGGTCACGACAATCCCCTCGTCAATGTCCCATTTCAGCTGATGCTATTGCTTCTCAGCTGGTTAAAAACGGGAAATACGAGGGTGTGAATCGACGCTCATCTCGGCTCGTTTTACAGGAAGTGTCTGACCTTTGGTGGGCTGAGCCATTACATCCTGCGAATGTCTCCGGGAGTTTCTCCCATCGGGAGTTCGCTGCTGCCCTCCAACATTTAAAACCAGGCAAAGCTCCTGGACCTGATTCCATTTGTCCGGAGCTAATAATCCATGCTGGAGCCGGCTTAAATTCTTGGCTACGTGGCTTCTTATCTTCCTGCCTGCACCACCTCAAAATTCCTAAGATCTGGAGAAGAGCGCTAGTAGTAGCGGTTCCAAAGCCTTCGAAACCAGTAGAGGACCCAAGGAGCTATCGTCCGATCTCCTTGCTCTGCGTGGCCTACAAGATTCTCGAGCGACTTATCTACGCCTGCGTCAAACCTCTTATTGACCCTCTGCTCCCACGGGAACAGGCGGGTTTTTCACGCGAAAGATCCACCGTGGATCAAGTCACTTTGCTCACGCAAAGCATTGAGAATGCATTCAAAGCGAAAAAGAAGGCCAGTGCCATCTTTATCGACCTGACAGCTGCCTATGACACTGTCTGGTACCGTGGCCTCACCTGCAAGCTATTGCGGCTTCTGCCGGACAAGCACATGGTTCGTATGATTATGGAGCTGATCCGCAACAGAAGCTTCACCCTTACAACTGGCAACAGCAAGCCTAGCAGGTTACGATGCCTGAGAAATGGCGTCCCCCAGGGATCGGTCCAGGCCCCCCTCCTTTTCAACATCTATACATATGATATCCCCTCCATAACCTCCAAGAAGTTCGCCTATGCCGACGACCTGGCGATACTTTATACATCTGGAGAATGGAAGGAGTTGGAAAGGACTCTAAGCCAGGACATGACTACACTCTCGGAATATCTCCAGACCTGGCGATTGAAGCTTAGCCACACTAAAACGATGACGGCGGCCTTTCACCTCCACAATCGAGAGGCTAAGCGTGAGCTTAAGGTCTGTAATATCGGTAAGACCTTACCTTTCTGTCCAGTTTCCACTTATCTTGGGGTCAAACTGGACAGATCGCTCACATATCGTCCTCACCTGGAAGCATTGCGCAAGAAGTTATGTGCTCGCGTCTCACTGTTGAGGCGACTTGCCGGAACAGGTTGGGGTGCTAGCGCTAAGACATTACGCACAGCTGTCCTGTCTCTGGTCTACTCGACTGCCAAGTACTGCGCACCAGTCTGGTGCCACAGCGTGTACAAACGGCTTATCGACAGTGTAATAAATGACGCCTTGCGCATTGTCACTGGGTGCCTGCGTCCCACTCCATCAGTCTACCTTCTGGTTCTTTCAGGCATCCAGCCAGCTGAGCTTCGCCGCCAAGAAGCGACACTCTCACTAGCCAACCGCAGCTCCCTGGACCCTGACCACATTTTACATGGCCAGTTTCTTGAGTCACAGGACATATGTACGGAGAGATTGAAATCTAGACACTCATTTGTACCTGCTGCTCGGAAATTACTAGACAGTCTTTCTGAGATGGATGTCCGTGCAGCCGAGTGGACGAACACGAAATGGGACATGGAGTACTCTGCCAAGGCATTGTCACTCCACGCTTTCATTCCCAAGGCTAGCTCCAGACCCTTGGGTATGGGTCTGCCGAGGGCAGCCTGGGTCAAGCTCAACCGTCTGCGTTCTGGTGTTGGACGTTTCTGTTCGTCAATGTACAAATGGGGTCTTGCTCCTCTAGTGAATTGTGAGTGTGGTGCCAGTGAACAAACCGCAGATCACATCATCTCACAGTGTCCCATACATCGAGCACCCCGAGGTATGTTTGGTCTAATGGTTTTGGATGACGAAACAAGATGCTGGCTGAAGTCCCTTACAGCCAGCATCTGACCCAAGCAGTTTGGTGGCCAGGGTAATAAAAGGATAAACCCTCGGCCTTGGTCCTTCCATCTGTCTTGGAAGAGATGCCCCGCCAAACGACGACAACGACGACTGATAACTTGAAGCTTGAAGCCAGCTTCGTAGGCTTGTCTTGTAACAGGAGCCATTTGGGGTAAGATGGTATAAAAAATTATATCACGGTAATGCATAGAATTAGAGTGCAATGTTTTCATAAAAGAGCGTTTGATCAACAGAATCAACCACTTCTAAGTGCAAAACCACATGGGATTTCGCCGTGCTTGCATGTGTGGTCATGCAAAAAAAAGAATTCTTGAAGAGAAGAAAAAAAACAACTCTCTCAAATATATTTTTCAAATTCTGCATTCAGCTTAAGAACAATCCAAGTCCTAGTCCTTGAATAAGGCACACTGGACTATACAAGGCCACAATCATTTTCAAAAAATTTCATGATTTTAAGTGCACCTTATGGTCCGAAAAATACTGTATAGGCTGTATTTTGGTTGTATCAATATTTTTTTGACATATTTCTGTCAATTTGTTGACGTGATTTAAAAGTTTTGATTTGCCGAATCAATAATAGTAATTAGCAATGAACTCAAATGTTTCAAATAAGCATACTGCTTTTGCGCATAGTTAGTTTCTTCAGTGGTAATGATTTTTATGTTCTCTGTTTTTTACAGTGTTTTGTGTTATACCTGTAGTTAATTGGTGTTATACATAATTATGTTCTACTATAGTATTAGAGCTCAATATAATATAGAGATATGTGATATCAACTTTCATGTTATTGATTAGGTCTGACTTCTGTAATGAAGCTATAAGTCTATCATACAACTTGAAATAACGACATTTTTGATTATGTATCTTATTTTTGACTATCAGGGAGCATCTAGATTTGAAAACTCACAGTTGTCAATGCTTCCTGGCCTTTGACAATGAAACTCAATTTTATCGTTATATTATTTATTGTTTTTAGTTTCAGCTATTTAAGTACAGTACATTCTCGTTTATCCGGCCCTCGATTATCCAGCTCCTCGATTAACCGGTCGCGTGAGTTTGTTGCTGAAAGGCGAGAAAGCCCTATCAAACAAACCTCCATCCTTTCGTTTTTGAGCAATAGTACTGATGAAAGTTAAACTGTTTAATAACTTATTTTGTTGTACTATGTGATTTTAAACTTTACCCAAATGTCTCTTTCGTTTAGCATTTAAATTGTTTTGTGGCTAAGCTTGTTCTCATACTAACTTCGTTTTTTTCGTTCTTTTTTCTTAAGGTCTTTTCTTATCCAGCCAAATGCTTATCCGGTCAAGATTTTGGAAAAAGGTTGCCCAACATGACCGGATAATCGAGGATGTACTGTACCTTTGTGTTTAACAATATTTCACACAATGCAAAAATGTATCAATCTCACTCACTCTCCCTATAGGTAAATGCAAATGTGTCAAGTATCTTTGTGTTTAACAATATTTTACAAAAGGCAAAAATATATCAATCTCACTCTCTCTCCCTACAGGTAAATGTTTTCCGTATTGTATTAACTTTGTATAAATCGTGTCAATTTGCATTTGTAATAAATAATTTCACATATATAATTGATACTGCAGTACCGGTGCTGTACCAGAAATATGGTACACCATATAAGGACTAATGAGGAAAAAGCTACAGCAGTTCCTAAATGAATCTTTATATATTGTCAAGCAACCCAACTTCAGACGGTTTGCATTGTGTACCAATAACTCATGGAACTAATATTTACACAGATTCAATCAATTCTGGCAATTATTGACCTTTGAGGGGAAACAAATTTTTCCTGACAAATATTTTCTTGCGTCTTGTCATTATTTTTCGGTAATCAAGAAGTGGTGCAGGGACTGCACTAATTCTTAAACTTGTTTTACTTGTACTAGTATTATAAGCACGTCTTAATGAATATCTATTTGTCATTGTTTCCTTATTTTTTGCCTTGCTGTAGTTTTTGTGATCGATATTTGTTATTTTATGGCTGAAAATAAAAACTCACCAGCTATTAACGGTACTACTAGTTTGACCTGTCCTAAGTTGATGCAAAATTGTCCAACTTTGGACAATGCTTAAATCCTGAACTTGCTGGCTACTGTCTTCAAACAACTGTTGAATATAAATATGTTTTGATCATCAAGCACTGCAAATACTTCAATGCTATATATTACTTCATTTTATATTCTTAATCATCAAGCAATGTTAACAAGTCAATATTGAATTCCCAGAGCAAATTAAATTTTTATTAAGTTTTTTTGCAACTAAGTCACTTGAATTATAGGCAGTGGCTAAGGTTACTGTACATACGTGACCATAAAAATAACTACTTTGTTTATTTCATCATTCATCCCTTCAGGCTCTCCCTGGTTGTGCACAGAGATGGGCATTTATCGAGATAATTTATTGGTAATAAGTTATTATTGATTATCGTTATCGCTCAAAATAGTTCTGATTTATCGATTACCAATATCACTTTCGTCATATATTTTGTTATCGCCGATAAATTATCGTGATAAACAATTTTTTATGCACAAGGTGTTCACTGTTTAAAGTCACGGTAGTGAGTTGGCACCATGGAAAAATACACAGTTTCTGTGTTTCCCTAAGCCCTATCGATTATCGATATTACCAAGGGCTTTTTTAAAATTTTTTGTTAAATTGTTATTGCTTTACTACAGAAAGATTTATCGAGAGGTCTTGGTAACCTTGCCTGAAAAATAGGTTGTTTTGTCTGACAAATACGTTACAGGTCTGGTTTGTCAAAATAATGATTAATCAAGAGAAGCCTTATTTTAGGGTATGACAATTACTGTATGTAAAACGATATGCAGCACCCTCTAGTGGCCGAATATACTAAATCATTGTTTTTGGTGAGAAATAAAAAACATGCAAATGTTTATGAATCCATGGGCTCCATAATTTACTGTGGGGTACGACTATGCATAGGGGCACACGCACTACCATTGTAGCACCGCCCAGCGACAGTAAACACTACTGTTTTGATTTGGGTTAAGAATGCAAAATAAATGGGCACTTGGGACAAATGGCTATTTGGGGCAAATGGGCACTTGAGGAAAATGGGCACAATCAAGGGCAATTGAGCACCGAGGCAAATGGGTATTTGGGGCACTTAATAGGGCAAATGGGCACTTTGGGACTGATGGGCATTAGGGGCAGATGGGCACTTGGGGAAAATGAACACCAGGAAAAATGAGCACCAGGGCAAGGGCATTTGGGGCAAATGGGTTTGGGACAAATGGACATTGGGAGCATGTGGGGACTGGGGCAAATGGACATTAGGGGAAATGGGCACTTTGGGACTGATGGGCATTGGAGCAAATGGGCATTGGGGGCAAATGGGTACTTGGGGAAAATCGGCACCAGAAAAAATGGAAACAATGGCAAGTGGGCACTTGGGGCAAATGAGCACCAGGGTAAAATTAGGGCAAATGGGCACTTTGGGATTGATGTGTATTGGGGCCTTCAGGGTAAATGGGCACTTGGAGAATGGGCACCAGGGCAAATGAACACCAAGGCAAATGAGCATTTGGGGCAAATGGGCATGGGGAAAATGGGAACCGAGAAAATTGGGTGTCCATTTGCACCAAGCACATATTTGCCCTGAGTGCTCATTTGCCCCAGGTGCCATTAGTTCTCTATTAGCCCTTTCAGTTAGGCTTAAGAGTTGTAAATCAAAAAAACGAGTCGTTTTTTTGCAAAAAAAACGTGTTTTTCTTATTCTTTGGCTTTATTTTATACTCGTATGTTTAACAGATATATTCTAATAAAATGCTACGTAATTTTGCTGCTCATTGCTATTGCAAACATTTGGGGTCAAGTAAAATGCTGAAAAACTTATGGGGAGAGTATTTCGATAACACACTTTTTGAAATTGAAAGTTAATGCGAATCAGGGTCACATTTTAATACTCCTTTTATTTACTGAGCCAACAACATGGGTATGCTTGGTACTATCGCAAAATAGGTAACCTTCCAATAAAAGGACTCATTCTTTGCCGTTTTTAATATCAATTCGGGAGAAACAGTTTGCTTTTTAACCGATATTTTAACCAAGAATTACGACTTTACCAGTTATCGCAATAAGAGATGAACAACGAAGGTGATTAATTCATTGTGTCAGCAGCAGTACACAAAAAATATTTCGATTTTTCACTACGAAATGTCAAAATGATAGTGAGTCCAGACTGGAAAAAATGCTTTGCGCGGACGATAAATCATCCGCACAAAATTTTCTGATTTTGTTGCCAATTCGCACAATTTTATGCTTGAACATGCAAAATTACGCGCATATTGCTCGTAAAAAGACATCGATCGCTGAAAGATTAGTTCTATTTAATTCTAACTAAACTATATGCTAATCCAAAGCATCGATTCAGCAGAATTTGCTGACATGATAGGTGGTGCAAGCACACAGGTCTACCATTCACTGCGAATTTGCAGATATCGCTGGTCATGGTCATGGTCCAGATACCATGGTCATATGCTGATCAAGACTGCAGATCTACGGCATGCAACGAAACACCGAACCCATTTCTAGCAAAGTCTAAGCCATGCGCGCACATCGAACGAGAATTTTTGAAATTGCAACCATGTCTCGCCCAGTAGCCTGCATATCTAGAAGTTGCATATTTGTTACTTGTATGTGTGACTAGAAATTCGTCGTTTTGTTGTTTTCCCCTTTTCTTGCTTGGTTTTAATAATGTTATTCACCTTTTCATATTCATTATTGCGTTGACTGTGCGGAAATGAAAGACACTACTACTACTACTCAGTTGAGACATCAGTATGTGCGCAGACTATAACCTACTGCAGTTAACGCAGAAAAACTAAGTTTACAGAAACATGTAGGCTGCCAAACCCAATCTCAGAGACTCAACGAAGCGCATATCGAACAAGAGTTCTTGTACTCAAAGTTGGTACATCAGTTTGTGCATGGATTGTAGGGACGGCAATTATCGCGGAACAGTTGATGTTGTGTATGTGTAGTCTACCAATCACGTTTCCAGACACTCAACAGAGTCAACATATCATACAACATTTTTAGTTTTCAAAG
Organism: Trididemnum miniatum; assembly: GCA_964006365.1. Classification (NCBI taxonomy): domain Eukaryota; kingdom Metazoa; phylum Chordata; class Ascidiacea; order Aplousobranchia; family Didemnidae; genus Trididemnum; species Trididemnum miniatum. The sequence goes on along the minus strand of OZ023232.1, from coordinate 1,630,693 downwards.
TCAGGACATCAGTTTGTGCGCGGATTACAGTACGAGGAAGTTAGACCTATCGCAAAACCATTGCTGTTACGACCATATACTAAATGTAGCCTATTTTACAGCTTCAGCAGAGCCGTGTATCAATAAAAATTTTCAATGTTTAAGGTAAAAATACCAGTTTGTGCGCGGATTCTACGGCTGTTATCACGAAACCGATGATGTTATGGATATGTAATGACTGCTACCTCAGAGATTCAGCGAAACCCGCATATCAAACATAGGTTGCTATCTCTGGTTTTTAGAATCAAAGTAAGGAAATAAGTTTGTGCGCGGATTACATGATAGTTAATTATCGCGAAACCGCTAATATCATGTATATATGCCGACTGCAACTCCAGGAACTTACCGGAGCCCGCTTATCAAACGAACGTTTTGTGCTGTAGGACATGAGTTTGTGCGTGGATTACACGGTAGTTATTGCAGAACCGCTAATATCATGGATATATACCAACTGCAACTCCAGGAACTCACCGGAGCCCGCTTATCAAATGAACGTTTTGTGCTGCAGAACATGATTTTGTGCGTGGATTACACAGTAGTTATCGCGGAACCACTAATATCATGGTTATATATGGACTGCAACTCCAGGAAGGAATTATATTGAAATCATTTTTAAAATTCTGACTAGATCTTGTTTTCGAATTAGGTCTTATTTCCGGGAAAACACGCTCTTCTGCTTTGTAATAAGCGACAGGCGCATGAAAAGTGTTGTTCTTGAGTGGTTTGTGAAGTCATAATGACTGCCGGATATGCTGGAAAGTATCGTCTGCAGTCCGTATCCACAGGCTACCCGTTTGAAAAACATTTGACGTTTTTTGGTGCTTATTACTGGGGGGAGACGTTTTGGCATCCCCCCACGATAAAATTTTGTTCCCTGGGGGTGACCAATTTTACTGGTAGGGACATGTCCCTACCATCCCCCCTACTTTGCACCCTGAATAAAATATCAGTAGCTATGTGGCAACATCTATCAATTTCAGATAATTTAAGTTATTTACAAATAACGTAGGCCTACATACCAACTACATAACATGCAAGAAGAGAAAAACTGAACGCTTTCGGATCAGGGCTGGAAAAAACCTGGGTTTTTTTAAAAAAACCAAACCCACCTGGGTTTTTTTCAGATTTATAAAAATTAAAAATGCTAATGTTATATTAATATAATTTTGTGGTAAATTAATTTTTATATGCATTTAGCACATGCAGGAGCACTTATGACAGAAGGAAAACTAAGGACAAAAATTGCAGGAATAGTACAAGTCTTGTTGGAGCTCTCACTATGAAAACAGCAGATAAATCCAACATATTTGAAGGTTGGAGCCTACTGCATGTTAAGGCGGGTTTACAGCTCCAACCAAAACGGAGCAGAGCGTAGATTTGCTTAGTTTGTTTTTTGTAGTTTCATGCTCTTTAAGCACGCTTTTCTCCACTTATTTATAAAAAACAAACTGAGCAAATCTCTGCTCTGCTCCGTTTTGGTTGGAGCTAAACCCACCTTTAGGGTTGAGCAATGAGCAATATACACTACAGAACAGTAAGGCTTAGGGCTAGTATGTAGCACTGGAGTAATAGGCCTATGCGTTATGCGATGCAGTTGGTTATTGACTTTTGTGTTGATATTTAGACATTTTTTTGTTGTTAAAAGGTGCTAAGACAGATTCTGCAGTACTGCTGACTTTTTGTTTTCGTGTAAAACTTTGCAGCTTCATTTGTTCTTATTATTACTTGAATTTGTTTATTTCATCCGAAACTGCATGTTTGTGTTTATTTTCAAAGCAAAATAAACCAGCATATTGTAACTAAAATATTTTGCTTTTGAGTTTGACAGGAAAAAGAAATTTGTTGCTTCAGGAAAACAAGACTTGTCACAAAGGGTACTCCAGTGACTGGCTTATATATGATGCACAAATACCCACTTTACATGTCCATAAAAGAACCAGACTTCTATAAGCCACAGCTTTTTTTCTTCCAATCAGGAATCACAAACACCTCCTCGCTGAGTGGTGATTGGTAAAAACGGGCCACTTCTAATACTGTAAAAGCCCCATTCTTTTGTGGACCTTTGAAGTGGGTAATAGTGTCAATTTTGCTCTACCGTCTGAAAGCCTAGTGTCAATTTTGTGTTTAATGACTTTCACATACATAATAGATATATATATATTACTGGCCCTGACTTGTTTATTACATGTGAGATCTATTGTATTTTAAAAAACCCAAAAAAAAACACCAACAAGTGGGTTTTTTTGGGTGGGTTTTTTAATTGCCAGCCCTGTTTCGGATACGACCGATCTTTCAAAGCATCATTATTGCGAAATAAAAAGTCAACGCAGGACAAACTAATATATGCGACGAGCAAATACAGAGGAGAGTATGACATAATCTGATGGTCTAAGCTCTAAGGTTTTCAAGGAAGTAAAATATGCGGTAATGATCCAAGTTTACGCGGGCCAGTAAAATTTAACACGTGGTTAAAATAGAAGCAGTTACTGTTTTTTTAACGCACACAGCATACAGTGAGCTACATTACTATAGTAGATCAAATTTGAATTGATATCAACGCTGACACTAAAGATCCTCTCTACCAAGATTAGATGAGATATTGGTCAGCATGCACTCTTGTAGACTCAATTGAATTCTTTCTTTTTCATATCTAAATTCTCATTTTGGATATTAAAAGTCGTGTCGATGCTTGAAGAATATGTTTATCCCAATATGGAATTGGAAGAGTACCGTATTTACTCGATTGTAAGCCGCTCTCGATTGTAAGCTGCACGTTTTAAGAGCTAAAAATTAATGTAAGCCGCCCTCGATTGTAAGCCGTACCTGTACTGGTGTTAAGTCTACAAATCTCAAGTTTTGATTTTTTGTTCTTATTATGTCTTTTTTCAAGCATGCAAGCATGCACGTTGAAACTATAACAAAGGTAATGATCAAAGTGGTTGTCGCTTTGCGCGATTTGCATTAACTTTCACAATCGCCGCAGGAAACGTTTAGCACCACAATTCAGTTTGCAAAACATACACGTGGCTGTGGACTAAAAGTGCAGTTAGCACTTTCTCACACTTTTGGGGCAAACTGAATTTGTACATTGTCACATCGCATATTTTGATAAAAATAATTATTAAGCTTTCCTACTGCTTAAAGTAAAAGTAAGGAAGTTGAGATTGCAACGTAAATTTATAACAGTAACTCAAAAACAAAACCTTCAAGGTGAGATTGGAATTTATGTTTGCATGGTTGCCAGTCAAGATTTCTTGTAAGGTCAAGATAATTGAATTATAATTATTCTTATTTTTTTCAAAACCACCCACATTGCAGCTTAGGTCTAATATTAACTTAGTCTGGAACTAGGAAGCCAAACCAAACTTCGAACTCAAAAAAGCACTTTTCCGCGAAACTGAGTCGATATTGAAACCGTGTAAAAAATGAAAACTACAGTAATCTAATCACAAAACGAAGCTAAAAAGAATTGATTGAATTTTCTATGTAAACATAAAGCGTAAAACCGGCCGGTTAGCTCAGTGATCAAGACATCGGTCCGGGAGGTTTGGATTCGCGTCCTGGGTTGGTCAAATCAGACACAGTGTCGCAAACGACTCGCCATCGCTGCAATATTTCTTCGAACTTCGAAGCTGTGTTACCCAGGCGCTACGCCACGGAGATGGGCCTCGCCACCGTTACACGTTTAGCATAACACCACAAGTATAATGCAGATTTGATTTTTTGAACATAGAGCGTTGGACTGCATCATAATCCGCTTCTGTTATTCCTAAATATTGATACGTCTTTAACCTGGCTGAACCCCCTAAAAGATAATTGAGGCTTTTGAACCGAACCATAACAGTATTTCGAGTATGATGCTCGAAGCAGTACGACACTGATTAGACACGTAGTTAGCAAATTCTTTCGAACATAAGCGTTGTCGATATCATATGATGCTATATCTTGAGAAATTGCATTTTTTACCTATTTACTTTCGTATTTGTTTTGAAATTGCCTTATTGACTTTTAAATGTCTGCATGGACGTGCTCCAATGTATCTTCAGGATTTGATTATTACTAAGCAACCTTCAAGTGTGTATAATTTTCGAAACAATGATGATAGGACCTTGCTTCAACATGTGTGCACAATTAATACTTCTAAAGCTGAATCTATGTTTTGTTTTTCATCTGTTAAAATTTGGAATTCTTTGCCAAAATCTGTTAGAGAATGTGATAAACTGAATGTTTTTAAAAGTCAATTAAAAAGTCATTATTTTAATGTAGCTTTTGATGAGGTGCCAGATTTGTAAATTTTTGTATATGACGATTTTTCTTTTTCGTTTGATGTTTGTTTTGTTAGAACTGTTTTGTGTCATGTACCCCTTAGTCAGATGGCTGACTCTGTTTGTCATCTCAAGGGGCACAGAAATGCTTGCTATTATTATTATTATTATTATAAGCGGAAAAATTTCACTGAATTCCTCTAGATCAACTGAGCAAATAGTCTAGTTGGAAAGTAGGGTTCCCGTGCACCCCAAAGATATATTTTTTTAACCTACATTTTTGAAATCCTTATAGCATCCCATAAACGAATTTTGATGTTCCCAAGAAAAATTTTTGTCCCATGGGGGTCATTTCGGGGGTTTCCCGATCGGCACCCCTAAATTTTTACTCATGAACTGCGTGGAAATAAGTGCAAAATTAACCAACTTCTCGTGAACGTAGAACAAAACTTAATATTGCAACTGAAAGAGGAAGGACCAAAAAAATTTTTATGCAACTTTTTTTTTGGTTTGTTTTATTATGACGTCATCAACTGAGCTTTATTTGTAAAATTTACTTAAAACTTTACTTTTGCATTACCTATCTTTAACTCTAGACTAGACATTGTTTCCATATTAACCATTTTAACGACTTAGGTAGAGTCCTCAGGTTATATTTAATTGAAATTTATCATTTAAATTCGACTTTCAAGTCTTTTGACCCCACAAAATAAAGGTAATTACCCCCTCCCAAAATTCAACCAAAACGTGGAATTTCGCCATAAGATGGTGTCATATCTAAATTTAACGCGAAAGAAAGACGTTGTAGCATGAAATAAAATAAAAACAAGTTAAAAAATATTTTAACGATTTTTTTCTTGTTTGTTCTTTTATGACGTCATCAACTTTGCATTTTTGAAGAAAAAACGATTTTTCGAAATGAAACGCTAGTTTTTATGAGATACGATCGTTTGTATGAGGCAACCGATTAGAATGCAAAAATCTTATTTGTTTATTATTTTATGACGTCATCAAATGGAATGTTGTTGGAAACTGTTCTCAGAAAACAATGGTTGAATTAGCCGTTTTATTGGTAGCATCCGATCTCATCAATAATCATTAAATTCTTCGCGACGTGGTGAAAGTTAGCCACGTTTGTCTCCCAGGGTTTGAATTTCTATTAGGAAAAGAGCAATAAAAAAGAAATGTTCGCAGCATATCCTTTATGACGTAATAATCACGACAGGGGTGCTAGCAAGAAATTTCAGACTTACTGCAGAATTTCATTATTACGAGTTTATTTAGTTGTGACAATGTCTAAAAAGCGCAGGCGAGAGGAAAGTGACCCAGAAAGGCAAAAATGCAAAAGTAAAACTGTCGACAAGTGTTGTATTTTGCACATTGATGGTATTCAACATCTCGATTTTACACCGTTTAGTGAAATTAAAGTCCCAGTCCATGAAAAGCTAGCTCAGCTACATACTATCAGAGATAAAAGGCTTGAAGAACCGATCGAATCCAAATACCGTCTCGAGGATGTCTGCAAACGCATTCCAGAAACTCTTGAAGATAAAGATTTACATGCAATTGGTTACCATAGAGGCTGTTACCAATACTTCACAAAGAATCTCGATCGATTGAAAGGTCGCCAGGCATCAAACGAACCCCCTTCTTCACGACCTTGTCGTAGTTCTCGATCTGCTACGTCTCTGTTTCCTCCAGAATGCATCTTTTGTGACAAACAGGAAGTAAAAGTTTCTGGAAAGACTGAGAGATGCACGAAATTTGCGGTATTCAAAACTAAAGCTGGAAGTATTAAAGACCCCAGCTGGAAGCAAATTACGCCCAGAGCACTAGAAATGAATATACAAAGTTTAAGTCGCAAAGTGCAAGGTGAAGACTTGTTTGCCCGGGAAGCTAATTTCCATCCATCTTGTCGAAAGTCGTTTAACGTAAAATATCTTAACCATATGCGCGAAAAAAACTGCGCCAGTGATAAAGAAGGAAGTCACGATGCTGCAGCACATGAGCGTGCTTTTAAAGTCATTCTTGATTACATCCAGGAAGAAGTGGTGAAAGGCAACAAGATCGTGGATCTCTCATCAGTACGACTTCTTTACGTCGAAGCACTGAAAGAGCATGGTTTACATAACCCAAATTATAGAAGTGAGAAGCTGAAATCTCGACTCGAAAACCATGCAATTAATGAATTAATTTGCTTTGATAAACTAAATTTTGGCGACCGAGGTTGCATTTTTTACAATCTCATATATAACACCAATACTTCAATATCCGATGCAATGAGATACGCATATAAACTTGGCAACAAAAATCAATGTGAAGATATGGCATTGTTTCTCCGTGATAAAATCAAGCGGGCGTTTGAAGAGTCGAATCCACTTCCCTGGCCACCAACGCCCGACGATCTTGAGGCTGAGTTATTAGATGACATCCTCCCTCCGGACCTTTCAAGGTTTTTAAACAGCTTGATCTATGGCGATTGCAACCTTAACCCATGCGAAAAGAAAAAACGCATTGTGCGCTCTATTGGACAGGTAAGAAATCTATTGGCCGATATACAGCATAACTATAACCTTGGCAAGACTATTTAATTTACGTGTATGTGGCTTACTATTAGATAGGCCTATACACTGTAGTTGGATTAAGCGTGAAAAATACTTAAATTTTTATTTTTTGTTTCGTTAGGATATATGCCGGGCTGTGACGAAAGGAAGATGGAAACTTCCTAAGCACATACTGCTTAGTACCACACTGCGTCATCTTTATCGCAGTAAACAATTAACTACAATGCTCAATCGTTTGGGCCACTGCGAAACATACAATTTTTGTTTGGAGCTGGAATCAGCTTTGGCGAAAGCTTTGTACGAATCTTCCGCCTTTATAACTCCACAAGTAATCACTGGCGACGGAAACAGCGTCTTTCATATGGAATGGGATAACCTGAACGCGATGACCACAAATGTCAGTGGGCCAAATGTGGTGAATAGTACCGGTGGGATTATGATACAGGAAGTGAAAGACGGATTTACAAACACCAACAAGAATCGAATGCTACCACTTTACGATCGGAGTACTCCTCGCTCATTGCGGGTAGATTTGCCTGCAACTTTGGCTCCTGTTCATATTCACAAGAAAATTGGTCCTCGGATTCCTGAAAATGCAATACTAAATCCACCTGCAGCTAATAATGAAATATACGTAAAAATCCTCCAGGAGTATCGTGTCTGGTTTTTGGCTCGGGTAATCGGAAGTCATGAGGAGAAACAGCTGGTTCCAGGATTTGGAGGTTTTGTTTCGGCAACCGGAAATAAACCCACCAGTAAGTCAACAATCGACTTTTTCTCACCCATTAACCATCCTTTTACGGAATACTCCACAATCAAAGAGTTATTGCGACAATCGGAAGATGCTACAAAAGAGGTCGGGCAGGAGTACATTCTCAACACGTTTGATCTTGGTGGCTGTATGAAGGCCTTGCCTCTCATTTGGAAATTCTCTGATGAGTACAAAAAGCACATCGTCACTCCCGGACCTTTCCATACCGGCATGAATTATATGGGTATGATAACTGCTCACAAATGCAAGGGCTCAGGATATGGTGAAATTCTTGTTGAAGCTGGACTTGTAACATCGGGGTACTTGGTTGGTGTTTTAAGCGGGAAATCTTATGCCAAAGCTCTTTTTTGCCTTACAACTGTCACAGAAGCTATGGAGAGATTACTAATAGAGCAATTTATGGAAGATGAGCATGTTGAATCGATAAGTTCCAGCTCAATGTTAAGCCTTCTCCACGAGTGTAGTCGTGAGACTCTGAACATTGCTTTACAAGACCGCGATACTTGTGCTATTCTTGCAAAGTATACAGCATATGAGGACAAGGTTCGTGCTGGTCACCTTGGAAAAACTGCTGCTTTTTGGATTACCATAATCGATCATGCCAGGCTGGTTTTGTTATTGCAATACTCTGTGAAAACTAACAACTTAACGCTTTTTCACAAGTGCAATGGAGAAATGGCAAATCTCTTTTTTGCTTATGATGGTCCAAACTACTCCAGGTACCAATTGTTGCATTTTTTTTTTCAGTTCGTAGCCTTTATCGAAATTTAATGTTTTTCACCTATATCTTGGTATGTTTCCACAGGTATTTAACGTGGTACGAAATGTTTTTGACCAATATTGATCAAACTCATCCGGGAGCAAAGGAATTGTTGAGTAAAGGTGGCATTGCAGTGGCACGGTCTCTAATTCCCGGGGCGCTTAGTGCAGTTGATAAAACAATGGAGGAAACTTTTATGAAGTTTGCGAAGTCCCAAGGTAGGCTACTGTTGAGAATATGAACAGTATTGAACCCCAAGTACTACTGTATATGAATTCACAACAAAATTATCACATTTTACGTGATGTGCGGCGTATACACATTATCCGCTTACCTGTACTGCATATATACGATATCGATTAAGTTGTAGTTACCTAGGACATGTTAATTTCAGGTGGTTTTATCGGACTCTTCTCCAAGCATGAAGCATATTATCGATGGTGTCGAACGACTTCAATGAGATCCCAATATTTTTGGATGATGATGGAGACGTGTGGACTAGTTGACGATCCAGAGAGCCCCAGATCTGGAAAACATCGTGAGCTGGAAACAGCTCAAATAGGCAAATGTGAGAAGGCCGTTCAATCAACAATCTCCGCTATCTTAAATTTCACCAACCCATTTTCATTGTGCGACAAGGAGCGACTTTATAACTTGGCTTTCGGTGCTCCTGTTTCTGCAGAGGTAGAACATGATGTGCTTCGTGCTGAGGAAGTGGGGAAGAAAGCCAAAGAAGCGTTCATACGTGATCGTTTTCAAAACGGTTCAAGGGAAATGTTCTTTGAGCCAATAAAAAAGCAAAGGTTAAAAACAATGGAAGCTTCCAACAAAACTGTGAAGTTAAAGTCTTCACAAGGAAAGGTAAACGAAACTGAATTACTGTATATATTGCATGAACCGTATGCTACTTTGCATTTTATTACAGTTACTTTGTTTGCAGGTAATACAATATCGGGAGCAAAGTGACCTCGCTTTTATGCTACTTATCAAGTCACAGCAATTTGATGAAGCACTGAGTATCGATGAGCTCATGCGGTACTCACTGACTCCAGTACCATCCAGTCTTGGAACACCAGATGGCTTTTTTAATAAGACCAACAAAGCTGCGATGCTTCATTTCGTATTGAAAGATATTCCTGAGATTGTCTCATATCCAAAAGATGCTATTCATATCGAGGATGGAAATGCACTTTTTCACGTTCTGACGAATTTGCCTTCGACATTTGGCGATATCTGCCTACGAATTTTAGATCAGATGGTAGCCAAGAAACATTTTATCTTCTCAACAGATTCTTATCATCCCAACTCCATCAAAGCCCAAGAAAGGTTGCGTCGTGGTGTTTCTCAATCCCACATCATTGACGGGCCAGCTACTCGAAAGCCGGTCGATTTCAAATTATTTTTGACTAACGACAGGAATAAAACGCAACTCTGCCATCTTCTTCTTCGTGTGTGGGGAAGCGATTCAGCAGTTTCTCGATTGACGAAATGTGAAAGAGCTGTAATTGTTGTTCAAGGAAAGGCGTATCACCTTGATTCAAAAGAAGGAAAAGTAAGTGTGAAAACGTACAACTAAATCGATCAGCTTTCATGTTTTGGAAACTGAGTTACTGACGCTTGAAAGTTTAAAACCTATCCTCTTGCAATTTCAGGTGAGAGTAAGCGAGATTCATGAGCTAATGTCAAACCAGGAAGAAACGGACACTCAAACAGTGATCTATCTAAAGTATGCTGCAAAGTTGGGATACGAATCTGCTGTCATTAGAACACCTGACACTGACATCTTTTTTATTCTTCTCTATCACGCTCGGCATATCGCACTCACAATCTACCTTGATGTTGGCATAGGCAAGCAGCGCAAAGTTGTAAATGTTAGCAAAATCGCTGATAGGAATGGTCCAGAGTACTGCGATATGATGCTTGGCGTTTACGTTTTCACTGGAGAAGATGCAACAAGTGCTTTCAAAGGAAAAGGAAAAGTTGGGCCTTTGAAAAAGCTACTGAGTAATTCCAAGTATCATTCAGCATTTCGGTGAGGCTTGCTAATGGTCATTTTAAAAGCAAATACTTATAAATTAAAATTTTGTTGAATTAGAAGAGGTTTTATATAGCCTATTTTAATTGCGACCAGCATTGTACATTGCATGCTGTCAGTTCTGACATTTCACTCATTAATGCTGCTTTTGTTCTCAACAGGCAACTCGGAGAGGAATGGTCGATAAAGCAAGAAGTGGTTGATGACCTGGAAAGTTTCACTTGTCTGATGTATGGCTATGCTCGAGAAGCGTCACTAAATAATGTTCGTAGCATCATGCTAAAATCAATGGTAGGAGAAAATGAGGTATTAATATCCAATTCAAAAGTGGATCTTTCGCGGCTCCCACCTTCCAGAGACAACCTTATCCCCCATATCAACCGTGTGAATCATCGCCTTGCCCATTATAAGAGAGCGGATAAAGCAATATACTACAGCCCTGAGCCTCATAATGGACAAGGCTGGAAGAAAGGTGAAGGCAATACCTTAGAGCCAGAGTGGTCATGCGGTCCCATTCTCCCTTCTTCTCTCATTGATTTGCTGGAAAAAACCGTTGAGGAAATCGAAGAAAGGGAACCAGATGATAACCAAGATCCGAGTTATGACGAAATTTTCAGCGAAGAGTAGAGAACGCTCTGCAACTGACCATCGCTCAGGCGCTATCTTCAAAAAATGTTTTGTGCTGTCTTTTTACTTTTGTGGTTATCTAGCCTATGCCAAACAGGCTTAAAAATTTATTTCATAACAGCTGTTTAATTTTATGACTTTAAAGGAAGAAAGTTGATTTCTTGAAAAGATACGATTTAATGACATCATAAAATAATAAACAAATAAGATTTTTGCATTCTAATCCGTTGCCTCATACAAACGATCGTATCTCATAAAAACTAGCGTTTCATTTCGAAAAATCGTTTTTTCTTCAAAAATGCAAAGTTGATGACGTCATAAAAGAACAAACAAGAAAAAAATCGTTAAAATATTTTTTAACTTGTTTTTATTTTATTTCATGCTACAACGTCTTTCTTTCGCGTTAAATTTAGATATGACACCACCTTATGGCGAAATTCCACGTTTTGGTTGAATTTTGGGAGGGGGTAATTACCTTTATTTTGTGGGGTCAAAAGACTTGAAAGTCGAATTTAAATGATAAATTTCAATTAAATATAACCTGAGGACTCTACCTAAGTCGTTAAAATGGTTAATATGGAAACAATGTCTAGTCTAGAGTTAAAGATAGGTAATGCAAAAGTAAAGTTTTAAGTAAATTTTACAAATAAAGCTCAGTTGATGACGTCATAATAAAACAAACCAAAAAAAAAGTTGCATAAAAATTTTTTTGGTCCTTCCTCTTTCAGTTGCAATATTAAGTTTTGTTCTACGTTCACGAGAAGTTGGTTAATTTTGCACTTATTTCCACGCAGTTCATGAGTAAAAATTTAGGGGTGCCGATCGGGAAACCCCCGAAATGACCCCCATGGGACAAAAATTTTTCTTGGGAACATCAAAATTCGTTTATGGGATGCTATAAGGATTTCAAAAATGTAGGTTAAAAAAATATATCTTTGGGGTGCACGGGAACCCTACTTTCCAACTAGACTAAAATGGTTCAATTTTTCCGTGCAGAAATTTATTAAATAAACAGACAATCTGCGCAAGCTAAAGTTGGGAAAAAATATCCTCCGCGCAAGCTGCATTCTTTCCATTTTGGTAGTGAGCCACAGAAACCTTGCACAAATTGATACATTCAAGGGTGAAACTCAAATCTACATTGAGCCAGTCAAACGACTTGCATTCGCTGCACCAAACCTCGAGTTGCAGAGCAAAAATTAAACATAAGCTACACAACAAAGAAAGCTTAAGTTTGCAAAATTAAATCGCTTGAGTGTATCATTAAAAGTAAATAAATTTAAAGGGTTTTCAATAATGGTCTTGCAGCTCGTTAACGAACTAATGCTGGAAAAAAAAAAAAACTGGACCGTCAGTGGACTGACAAAAAGTCCTGCTAACAGCTAGGCTTAGGGTTTCCTTTTTTCTCGAATTTTCAACTAATTTTCAAAAAATTTCTCAAGAATTCCGGAAAAGTTTCATTCCCAGGATTTGGAAAATTTCCGGGAAATCTTCGCAGGACATTTTTTCGAGCTTAGTTGTTTTGACATTTTTTTTTTTTTCAGCATTTCAGATTTAATTTTTAGCATTTTGCTAAGTTATATTGACGAACTTAGCTTTAAGTTTTTTCATTTTTCAGACAAAGTAAAGAAAAAATTTTGATCTCACCAGCATTTTGTTTAAGAAAATTTTGCAAATTTTGAAAAATAATTTTTAGTAAGCAAAAAATATTTTTAATTTGCAGTAACGCAAAACTAACGCTTTTTTTATGTCAGAATGATAGATATCAGTACCATTGAAATCCTTACGAATGCAAAGACATTTCCCGGGATGCATACCTTATGTATATAAAGTACCAACACCAGTAGAACCAACATTCTTATTTTATTATCTTGACGAACCTGATTGTTGAAAACATGTCACAAGCAAAGTCGCGACAAGAATCAAAACCAAAACTAGTGCAGCGCTTCTCTTTATCCGCTGCACTCCAAGCCACTGCGCCATAGAACAGTCGTTGCAATCTAGGACAAAATGGCATTTATAAACCCATGCTTTGTCAGAAAAAAGCACGGTTCTGCTGGTTATGGGTACATTACATAAAAATGCTCCCGAGATCCTGACATAAACTTTCCAAGAAACGGAAAATTTTAAAACCCCAAACTTCTTGTCGCGACTTCCTGGGAGGAAACATTAGCTAGGCTAGTCAAGCTAGCACTTAAGGCACCCAAAACGATTCATGGTCATGCTATAAATGCCATCTTTAGCACCAAGCAATGAGTGGAAGCTGTGTTTCTGTTTTTAATGGTAACCTGACATTGCAATTACATATCGGTACCATTAAAAACAGCCTTGTTTTGCCTCAATCTCGAGCTGATAACCAGCCAAAACGAGGAAGACTACTTAATTAGCTATGAAATGGTCAATAACATAAAAAATAAATTAAAAAAATACGAAGCAAAAAAAACGGTTGTTTGACAAGACTAATTAGGCTTATTGTTTCTTTGTTTCTATTAGCTCAGTGGAAGGTGTGGGATAGGTGTAAAAAAGTGTATGGGGTGAGTGTGGAGGGTGTGGGGAGAGGTGTGAGGAAGTGCGGGAGATGAGGGGAGGTGTGGGGAGTGTGGGTGAGGTGTGAGAGATATGGAGTGAATGTGAAGGGAGAGGGGAAATGTGTTGGGTGTGGGGGGAGGTGAGGGAAAAGGAATGGGGGATATGGGAAAATGTGTTGGGGTGTGGGGGAGGTGAGGGGAGAGGCATGGGGGGTGTGGAGAAGTGTATTGGGATGTAGGGAAAGGTATGGGTGAAAGTATGGGAAACCCCAAACACACTTCCTCTTACTTTCCCACACCCCCACGCTCCCCTTACCTTCACCCACACTATTTACACTCTTAAACTCTCCCACACCTCTCCCCTCAACTCCTCCCACAACCTAGGGTAACATACTTTTAACTCTAGGCCTACATGTTAAAAAGTGATATTTTTTTTGGTTTTGCGACATGCAAAAAAGTAACTGTAACTTGTAACTGTAATTAGTTACTTTTTTAAATTTGCTACTGTAACTGTAGCTAAGTTACTTTTTTTGCGAAGTAACTTGTAACTGTAACTAGTTCCTTTTTAAAAGCAACTTGCCCACCACTGCTGGTACAATTAGAACCCTTCATAAAAACTCAACAGTGCCCCTAGTGGTCCTTGTGCTCCTAAATCACTTGCAAAGGCGATCCTTGTGCTCCTGCAGGTTTTAGCAGGACCCAATTTTGGTGCCAATCATCTTTTTGGTCAACCTGTCAACCTAACATTAAAATGTGGAATACCAGTACTGGTATAAGTTTTATACAGTATTCAATAAGTTTCAAAGGTTTTCCCAAACCTTCAACAAATATATGATTTTGTCTTTTGATTATTTACTGGGAGATGCTTGAGTGATTTTTTCTTAGCTACCGTACCGGCACCTTCCGCTACTAAGTAAGACAACCATACAATGTTAACCGATTTTTATTAAACTGCTGCTTGCTACACTTTAAAACAAGCCACGAAGTTTAGAAGCACAGCCTATGTTTAAAGTTAGGAAACTGCCCCAAGTTACTGATAGGTTATCGAATGTTAGAGTCTAATCAAACTAGCCTAACCTTACATACTAGTACCGGTACAGTAGCTAGTTGGTACCGGTAGCTGGTTATCTCAAGCCTAAAAGTACTGATACGCTCACAGCACTTAAAACACAAGAAGACACTGCCATTAACTGGAATATGCCTGTATGCTTACTTTAGTTTTGCTCTAAGTGAAAGTTGTCGATCAGAAGGGCAGACCCATCTGCTTACAGTATCTTCTTGTACCGGTATCGCCATTTGTATTCAGTATATTACCGTAGTCTATGCAGTTTTCAAATTCAGAAGGTAGAGCAACTAGCGCACTAGAGTCACTCCATTATAATTCAACATAACCACTAAGTTTCGAACATTGATGGCTTTGATACATGTTATACCGCTACCGGTAACTGTCACACGCAGTCACTGAACCTCAACCAAAAAAGATATAGCGCAATCGGATGAGCGGTTTTCGAGACATCGCTTTTGAAATATTAGCCATATAGCGTTCGAGCGCCACCTGACGCTCGACGCTAACCACTCGACCGTGACGAATAGTATAAAACGGCGTGCACGTAAGAATTAAGTCTTTTTCTTTTCTGTTTCGCCTTCTTCCTTGTTATGCGATTGTTGGCGACGTGTATCCTATTTGAGCGAGATCAAAAAGAACTGTTTGAAAATCCAAGGAACTGTTTAATTTCAATAAAGAGTTTGCTGAGCATCGATCTGTACACTGTTGTTTCCGTAAGAACACGCATCAGGGCCATAAGGGGTTCAGCAGGCACCCCGTCTGTCAAGACCTGCACGTGTACGCGTTGCAACAGTTAATGGTGACTGCCAAGAAGATAGCGGAACAACAGCTTGTTGACGTGAGTTTCTAACATACTCTACATTTATCGGACATTTTGTCGACGCTAGAACTCCACATTTATTAGACATTTTGTCTACTCTACAGCCTACATTTTCTACCTGCAGTAAAAACTTACATCTCAACTCTAGACATTTTGTCTATGACATCACAGAACCAGCAGCAATCATTTTCAGCCATCCGATAATTGGTCTATGACGTCATAAGACTGACTGAACACTTGTGAAAAAAACAATTATTATTCAACTTCAGCACCAAATCTGTTACCGGCATGCATTGGCATATTTTTGTTGCTTTCCTTTTGCTTTGCATCGTAGGTTTAATTTGTGCAGGCGTATATTGTTGGCGTAAGGACATGACCGTCTTGTCAGCTCGTGAAGAGGGGAGGAGAGAAGCGTCAACTGATTCTGCGCCAGTGTCGGCGCCTCCACACGTTGGTTCAATTTGTTTAAGCCAGGTAGGCCCACAGTCTAGCTCGAGTATGACTACATCTCCTGATAGTAGCCCCCTTAACGCTGATAGTTCACCAGACGTGGGTAGGATTAGTACCGGTACCCCCTTTCAAAGACGCAAAAAGATCGACCTGCCCCGTTTTTGGGTAGGCAACCCTACCATGTATTTTTCCACGATTGAGCTCTTATTTGAAGAGAGCGAAATTGCATCAGAACGAGCGAAGTACTTGTCGCTGGTGTCGATTTTGGCGCAGGATGAACAAATCAACCAGAAAATAGCTCATTTTTTACACGTGGCGGACCTGACAACTCCTTATTCGTCTCTTAAACAAATGCTGCTCACACATTTTTCAAGTGACGACAACAACGAATTAGAGACATCACTTGGGAGTTGCATTCGGGAAAATGACACAGTCAAAGATTATTTAGTACGACTGAGGGGGATTTTTACCTCTCGGTATGGTGAAACCACGGCACTGCAGGAGGACTTGTTAAAATCTAGGATTTTGCAATCAGTGGACGCAGCCACTAGATTGGCCCTTTATCACTATGAGCAGTGCTCGGTAGAGGACATCGCCGCCCATGCAGACCGTTTGCTAGCTCGGGCTAAGAGTGATTCTGCTTCCTTTTCTCCCGGGAACAATTTCTCCACCCCTCCTCCTAACCATTTTCTGAACCAGAGAGCCATAAACGAGATGCTGGAATCCCGCCTTAATCACCTTGATCGCACACTCAACCGACTGGAGCCCTCTCTTAAAGCCTCGGGGGAGCCCTCGCCTTCGCGCAGTTCACAAACACCGTTTAGTCCGCAAACCCCTGCGAAATCTAACGTAGAGCGGCAGCATAATTGTTGGTATCATGCGAAATTCGGAACCCGAGCCAAATTTTGTGAAGGGAGCCCTTGCCCTTTGGCTTCTCCTAACCTTCCAGTACGACGACAAAAAAACGATCGGCTGTCCTCCATGAATTAGGGGCCCGGGGGACACCAATTAGGGGTGACACAAGTCCTCTATTTTTTGTTACCGACCGCTGCAGCGGCACTGAGTTTTTGGTTGACACGGGTGCAGCTTGTTCAATTTTTCCTGAGGCATTGCTACCTGGGAACGCTACCAGCACCGGAAGCCAAACTAAGCTCCCTTCTGTAGGGGGTGGCGTCCTCTACACAAAAGGGGAATACGAAACCCGGGTAGATTTAGGCTTTGCACGCACCTTTCATTTTAATTTTTTTGTTGCAGAGCTCAAGTATGGCATTTTGGGAGCAGATTTTTTGACTGCTCATCATTTGGGAGTGGACATGGCTTCGCGGCAACTTTTTTTGTCTAGCGAAGTCGAGCAATCTCCTCCACCCGACCCCGAACCACAGGTGGTAGGAAAGCAGCCCCCTCAGGTTTCATCTGGTGACTCCCAAGACGACATTTTACAATTTTTGAAGCGGGAGTACCCGGAAGTTTTTGAAGCTGTTAAACGATCCAGACTCATTAAACATTCAGTAGTTGCCACCGTGGAGACGGAGACGGACGAGCCCATAGCATTTCGAGCTCGCAGGTTAGCACCCGATAAATTTTCAGCCTTGAAACATGAGATATCCAGACTTGTTACTCAAGGGATACTCGAAGAGAGTCAGAGTCCGTGGGCCTTTCCTATTGTCATGGTCCCTAAGACCGACCCGGGGAAATACAGACTTTGCGCAGATTTTGTCGCTTTGAATAAGGTGCTTAAGGTTAAAAAGTATGCCTTGCCAAACGTGTTGGATTTTGCATCCATGGCATCTGGATGTGAAGTTTTTAGCAGCATAGACATTAAGGATGCATATTATATGATCCCAGTCTCCCGCTCTGACAGTGACAAGCTCACCATCACTACTCCTATTGGTAATTATCGATATCGATTTCTGCCCATGGGTTTGTCTTCCAGCAGCACATACTTTCAACGTTTAATGAACGAGGTTCTCGCGGGAATTCCGCAAGTTTTTGCTTATCTCGACGATATTATTGTGATGTCTTCTAACCTAGAAGAGCATATTCGGCTTTTGAAACTGGTTTTTGATAGATTGAGACTGCATGGCCTAGTGGTCAACCAAGACAAGTGTGTTTTTGCAGCATCTAGTTTGAAATTTTTGGGACACAGAGTATCTGTTGAGGGCCTGTCTCCTCTGGAGGACAAGGCTCAAGGAATCGTGGAGTACGCTCAGCCTCGCACCAAACGTCAACTCCGACGCTTCGTGGGCATGGTGCAATTTTATGCTAAGTTTATACCTCGATGTGCTGAGTTGTTGCAGCCACTTTATGATGTCATTGCCAGGGGCCCCACACACGCTCCGTTGAACTGGACCCAAGAGGAGGAAAAGTGTTTTCAGGAAACCAAAACGGCACTAGTGAGGTCAGTCACACTGGCTTATCCATCCCCTCAAGGTCACCTCGAACTTTTTGTTGATGCAAGTGAAAAAGCCATTGGCGCAGTGCTGCAACAAGCAGTCGAGGGGGAACGACAACCGTTGGCATTTTGGTCCAAGTCATTAGATGTCGCACAACAAAAGTGGTCTTGTTATGAACGCGAGCTTTATGCTTGTTATGCCTCTATTCGTCATTTTCAGTATATGTTGGATGCACGACTTTTCACGCTGTATACGGATCATCGACCTGTGGTTAACCGGTTTTACTCGCGCACATCTCCTGCTTCTCCTCGGCAGAGTCGTCATCTAGATTTTATAGCACAATTCACTAATGACGTGCGACATGTTGCTGGCCCGGATAACGTAGCAGACGCGCTTTCACGTCCGGTTGAACCTCCTGTGATCAATGCCATTCTACCGGAATTGCCGTCTATTGATTATCTCCATGTTGCACTAGCCCAGCGTCGGGATGCAGAGATTTCACTGCTTAGACGAGACAATGATACATCTTTGGACCTAGAAGAACTTCCGTTGGCTGATCATGGGATCCACATTTTGTGTGACGTATCGCAGAGTTCTCCACGTCCCGTTATTCCTCAATCTTTGCGATTTCGCATTTTTAAAATCTTTCATGGTCTTGCCCACCCGGGACAACAGGGCAGCATTAAGATAATTTCCCGCATAGTTGTTTGGAAGGGCATGCGCAAAGACATAGCACGCTGGGCACGCGAATGCCAAGAATGTGCCAGGGCTAAAGTTCATCGCCACAACAAAGCACCGCTACAGCCCGTGGAACCTAGCCCAAGGGAAAGTTTCTCTTCTGTGTATGTGGATTTGACTGGACCCTTGCCTCCCAGTCGGGGATATGCATATTTAATGGTTGTGGTAGATAGATTTTCACGTTTTTTTCAGGCAATTCCGCTAAAGGGTATCACAGCAGAAGAGTGCGCTTCTGCACTTACACATCACTGGATTAGTTTTTTTGGCTGTCCTACGGATATTTTTTGCGACAGGGGGACCCAGTTCACCAGCACCCTGTGGAAGCAACTGTGTGATTTTTTGGGTTGCCGACTCCACCATTCAACTGCCTATCATCCCCAGGCACAGGGCACTGTTGAGCGAGTTAACCGCACATTAAAAACTGCATTAAAATGTTATGATGACCCCAGTGGGTGGTTTGATAATTTGCCGTGGGTTTTGCTGGCCCTTCGCAACTCCCCGAAACAGGATATGAACTGGCTTTCTCCCAATGAGGTAGTCTTTGGACGCCCTTTGCGTCTACCCTCTGAATTTTTTGAACCCATAGGGGAGGGGTGCCCTTCGCCATCGCACCGCTATGTCGCGGAGTTGGGCGAACGTGTAGCAGCTATCAATTTTTACCCTCCTCGGCACGCAACTAAACCATCACATGTAGACCCTAAACTTTTGGATTCCCACACTACGCATGTGTATGTTCGGCAGGACGCTTATAGGCCACCCTTACGACCTGCCTATTTTGGGCCTGTACGCATTTTGGAACGCGACCCGAAATATTTCGTGCTAGATTTTGTGACTCATTCGGATCGAGTTAGTATAGATAGGCTGAAAGCTGCCTATCTGGGGCTAGAGTCATTGAATGGGAGCCCAGCTGGGACCGATCAGGATGGGATAGAATCAGGCTGGTTTCAGGGTAACCCCATGGGGACCCGGCAAGAGGACAATAGGTCCACGCAGGGGGGCCCGGTTGCTGATACCCTGGAAGCGCTGGAACCCAGCGAGATAAGAACTTCCAGTCCTGGTCGACGCACACTGCGTGGCAGATCGGTTCGCACTCCCACTCGCTTTAAGGATTACGAGTTGACGTAGTCAAACGACCGAGATTTTGTCCAAGTTATGTTATGTTTGCTTTTGTTGTTTTCGTTCCTCATTGTGAGAACCAACCTTGTAAATATGAGTTTGTTATGTTTGTGCTGTTTTATTGTATTTACGATACAAGAACGTTGAGTAACCCCTTTGTTCGGTTCAGTAAGTATCCTGGTTTTGATTTAGCCATTTTTCAATTATCGCTCAGCTCTCCTCCCAAGCTTTGTCGCATTTAACCTGTCGTTTAGGCCTACACATGCCTCGATGAATATTGTTTTTTTTGTCAATTGTTACACAAGCTCGACCTACTGAGTTTGGCTGCATTTTTCCTATTTCTTGCCCGGCCAACATTATTCTGGGTTTATAATGGCGTGATTTAGAACGTCTTTACGAGTAAGCTGTCTGTAGCCTTATGTTTTAGTAGTGTTTTGTTTAATAGGGTTTTCTTCACAGATTACTACGCCCTTAATCATACTACCGGGGCTCTTGACTTTCCGGCTTTGGTCGTGCACTGGTGGTTTAGCTTCCTGACCGCGCAGCGTCTCTGCAGGAACAGGGGTCTGATCAGCCTCAAGTGGTTTCGGGGGCGGGCACTGGTGTTGGGCCGGAGCTGGGGGGGGGAAAGAGCGTCGTGGCGTAGTATCCTGTGATCCGTTGAATTCGTGCTTTCCTTCGGGCGGGGGGAGGCCTATAGCGTTCGAGCGCCACCTGACGCTCGACGCTAACCACTCGACCGTGACGAATAGTATAAAACGGCGTGCACGTAAGAATTAAGTCTTTTTCTTTTCTGTTTCGCCTTCTTCCTTGTTATGCGATTGTTGGCGACGTGTATCCTATTTGAGCGAGATCAAAAAGAACTGTTTGAAAATCCAAGGAACTGTTTAATTTCAATAAAGAGTTTGCTGAGCATCGATCTGTACACTGTTGTTTCCGTAAGAACACGCATCAGGGCCATAAGGGGTTCAGCAGGCACCCCGTCTGTCAAGACCTGCACGTGTACGCGTTGCAACAGCCACCACTAAGTGGCAGTAATCATCCGTTTGAGCTAGAAAGTCAAATGAAGGGTCGATTCCACTATTTTTGATGGTGCTGAGTTCAAAAATGAAGCTTATTTTGAGCTACAGGCACTAGTTAAGCAGTTTTAATGCTTTTTAAAATTTTGGGGTAACTGAAAACAACCCCTAAAATTAGGCTTACCGAACGTCCTCTTTTTGGAGGACATGTCCTCTTTTTTAACCAAACAAAATTCTCCTCCGAGGACGCCAAGAAATGCCTAAATGTCCTCTTTTTCGGCAAATTGAAAACATGTGAAAATAGTGAAAACATGTGAAATCATTTTTCCATGAAAAATTTTGGGAAGTTTCAGTACAAACTACGGCCTGCGGCCGTGATGACCGGTTATTTTGGGTGGAAAATTGGACATCTGTTTTTTTGGTCGTCACTTGATTTTGAGCAGAGTGTTGGACATCTGCAGACGTGATGACCTTCTTTTTTTTGGTCTTCACTAAATTTTGGGCGAAAAATTGGACATTTTCGGACGTGATGACCCTCAAAGAACCTGTCCTCCTTGTGAATAGTGAAAATATGGTAACCCTACCCAAGATTCCATTGTGGGAAACAAGATACACCCAAAGTTTTTTCGTGTTTGGTAGTGCCTTGTATGCATTTTCTTGTAATAGTGCTTTTTTGGATGAGACTTCTATACAATTTGAATAACATAATTTTGAAAATTGTCAATATGGCAGGCGCCAAAACCTTGAATTCTGTGGCGTACCTAAAAAGGAAAACGAAGATGTGACAAAAATTGTCGTAGAACTCTGCGAACTACTTGGCACGGAAATTAAGCAGTCAGATATTTCAATTGCTCACAGGCTTCCTGATAAACCTGCGAAAAGTGTCAATAAAAAGCCAGAGCTACCCGCTACTATTGCCAGATTTGTAAGCCGAAGCTTGCGAAACGAAATTTACGGCCGGCGCAAATTCTTGAAACAGATTGACATCAAACAATTTCCAATAGGTGGCATGAAAAATCTATACATCAACGAAAATCTAACAACAACCAGAAAAGCCTTACTATGGAAAACAAAGCAAGTTGTGAAAGAAAAATATCATAAATATGTTTGGACAAAGAATGGTAAGATTTTAACCCGCAAAACTGACTTGGATTCTGTGATCGCAATTGAAACCGAGCAAGATCTTGAAAAACTGTAACGTGTTTTCTATGTAAGTAGCTGACAGTTTCACATTAGGTCATGTTGTCAATATGATCTCCAAACTTTTTTGTATTGAGTGTGCGAAATCTTGTGCCAGTGATAACGATTGCTTTGTTTGTGAAATCTGTTCACGATTTTTTCACAAAGACTGCCTCGCCTTACCTAATGACCTAAATCTCAAATCAAATCCTTCCTTTACACCAACCTACACTTGCTGCTTAAACTGCAAATCCAGGGTGGCTAACAATGCAAATTCTGAACAAAATTTTAGTAGAACTGCAACAACAGATGCAGAGCTAAGCTATTCTGATTCTTTTGATATCTGTGACTACTATGATCAGCAAGCATTTAGTGAACTACTTTGTACGCAAAAGGAATCACTTTTTATTATGCATTTTAATGTACGCAGTCTTCCAAAAAATATTGACCACTTAGTTTCATATCTGACAGAACTACCTCAATCTCCGGATGTTATTGTCGTCACAGAAACAAAACTAAACAACGACATAGTTAATTCAAATGTTCAACTGACCGGGTAGGAATTGTAACACCTCAACGAAAGCAGGCGGGGTAGGACTTTACATTAAGAAAACACTTGTCTTCAAGGAGAGGACTGATATTAGCATTAACTTACCTTTCGTTGAAGACGCGTGGATCGAAATCAAAACGCATAAAGGTCCAGCAGTAGTGGGCGTTGTCTATAGGCACCCTACGACCTTAACCGGCGATTATGTAACATAATCTGGACGACTGTATGATGTATTCTACAATTTGAACTGTAATCACATCCCTTTTTATGCTTTAGGTGGCTACAATATTGATTTATTGGCCATTAGAAGTAATAACAATGTTAGGAAATATGTAAATAATCTACTAAATTCTTTATGCAAATGTGTAATTGATTTACCCACTCGCATTAGCGATCATTCAAAAACCCTCATTAATCATATCTACGTTAATGATGATAAACACTCTTATGTCAGTGGTGCGGTCTTATCTGACTTGAGCGACCATTACGGTACCTTTGTAGTAGCTTTGGTGAAAAGAAAATTTCAAGAAACTCCTAAATATTTCAACTTTCGCGACATGTCCACTTTTAAAATTGAAGTGTTTTTGCAGGATTTGGAAAATGATTTATGTGAAGGAAAATTCAACTTTAATGATAATGTTAATGATCAGTTTGTAAAATTTCTGGCTATATTCTGCAAATGCTTTAATAATAGTGCTCCTATAAGAAAAGCCTCCAAAAAAGAAAAAAAATTACGTGAAAAGCCATGGATATCGCGTGGCCTGCTTAAATCAATAAAAAAGAAAAACAAGTTATTTACTAATCTTCATAAAAACCGAAATGAAGAAAGTCTCATTAACTATAAGCTCTATCGTAATACGCTACACAGAGCAATTAAAACATCGAAGCAAATTCACTATAAAGAAAAAATTGGCGCTTATGCAAACAACTCCGAGATGTGGAAATTTGTTAATGAACTTATACGCCAAAAACCTAAACCTAAAACGGTTTCCGCTAAACTTGAATGTAACAAAGGAACAGTTGAAGATCCGATTGCTATTTACAACACGATGAATAATTTCTTTACTGAAATAGGGGAAAAATTAGCTGAATCAATCACCCCCGTAGTAACCAAATCACAAACCACTGCTTCTGCAACAATCATTAAAAATTCTTTTTTTCTTTCTCCATCCACACCTGACGAAGTAGGTTCAATCATTCGCGACATGAAACTACAAAAGGCAGTTCGGGAAAATGACATCGACAATCAATTCCTGAAATATAGCACACGGGTAATTTCTCCTTACCTTAGCGATTTCTTTAATTGGTGTGTTGAGCAAGGAGAGTTTCCTAATGTGCTTAGGATCGCTGAAATTGTGCCTATTTATCAAAGAACAGAACAGAACAGATTTATTTCGTCGCAAAAACATACCTTTAGTCAGTTTATACGGTAAAAGCAACTTAATACAACACAAAGTACAGGATATGGCGACCGGGAAGTTGCGAATGGACCCTGCGGTCATCGAGTCAAGCAACCACCCAGTGTCAGTAATATATAAAAAAGAATTTTGCTTTATTTATGAATTTCATATAAGTTTGTTCAAATGCGTGTGCGACCACGTCAGACGTAAAATGGAGACGCGAGCAGCGCCGATCACATAAGTGCTACGTTACAATCAAGTCGTTGGATGCGACAATGTGCCTTACAAATTGCATTAACAAACTCGATTAGTGTTAATCACCATTATAGTTTGAAATTATTAATTCTTTCAAACGGGTCTTGAAAGCTTTAAACTCTAGAGATTTCAATTCTTTTGGAATGGAGTTCCAAACCTTGACTCCCTGATACTTTATGCATCTCTGTAATCTATTAGTTCGATATCGTGGAATATATAAATTTAAGTTATCAATTGAATGTCTCGTGGTTCTATAAGCAACGTCGTTAATATTCAAAAAGTAGTTAGAAAAAGGCTTTGGAGCTTGTTTCGAAACGCAGGAGAAAACAAATTTGGCGGTTTCATATCTAAATAAATCCTCTATTTGCAATATTTTGAGATTCTTATAGATGGGGATAGCGTCATCTAGATAGTTACATCCAGAGATGATTCTCATTGCTTTGTTTTGCAATGTTTTTATTTTCTTTAGATATGAAGGATAAGTCGCCCCCCAGATTAGAATTCCATATGCTAAGATTGGATGTATAAGCGCATGGTACAGCTGTAGTAAGTTTTTTTTGGGGCAAACATGTTTTAACTTGAACATGATGCCTATAGACCGAGCCACTTTGCTTTCCACTGTTTTGATATGGTCCTTAAAATTTAGCTGATGATCTACAAACACTCCTAGGTATTTAACGCTATTTACTATATCAATTGGGATGTTGTTACTTACTATATGTCTCGGCTGCAAGTTGATGTTCCTGTTTAATTTTGGTGGCACTATAAGAATAGAGGTTTTGGAAAGATTTATGGTTAATTTATTCACTGAACACCATATATGGAGCCTCTGCAACTCAGCAATTATTTTGTTTTGCATACTTGGTAAATTATCAGCAGAAATCATTAGACGGGTATCGTCTGCAAATAATCGTGGTTTACTTTCTAAGGCATTAGTCAAATCATTAATATAAATGAGAAAGAACAGTGGACCTAGTGAGGACCCCTGTGGAACCCCGAATGTTACGTTTTCAAGCTTAGATCGAGTTTTGTTGAGGGAGACAAATTGTTTTCTGTTTAACAGATAAGATTGTATCAAATTGTACGCCACACCACGAACACCATAATTATTTAATTTCGCTAAAAGTGTGCTATGGGATACCGTGTCGAATGCTTTCTTAAGGTCAATCAGTACTAATCCGGTAAATTGATTACTGCTAATATTATCATATGAAGTTGTTACTACATCCAGCAGGGCATGTACCGTAGAAATCTTGCTTTGAAAACCATACTGATTTTCATAGATAACTTTTTTTTCTTAAAAAAATTCCATAAGGCGACTATAAATGAGTTTTTCTATAATTTTGGAGAAACAGGTCAATATGGAAATAGGTCGATAGTTATTGGTTTCGTCTTTCGTTCCATTTTTAAATATGGGGGTTATTCTAGCGATTTTACAGCTGCTAGGGAAGTAGCCTTCAGAAAACATATAGTCAATAAATAATTGCAGAAATGGGGTAATCACGTGCTTGGCCGATTTTAGAAAAAACGAGGGAATATTATCGTACCCGACTGCTTTGTCTCTAAGAGCCATAATTTGATCATATACTTCTGTAAGCTTTGGTGGTTCAAGATACATCGAATCATAAACGCTTTTGTCGTAGAAGTCATCGGGCCGTTGGTTCGGAATTTCTTCAATTTTGTCAGCTAAATTTGATCCAATAGTACAAAAGAAGTTATTAAATTCATTAGCAATAGTAATTGGATCTTCCGAGGTTGTACCATTAACTTTAAGGGAGCAAGGGGGCTCACGTTTCGATTTGTTAGGCAATACCGATCTAATGATCTCCCAGGTTTTACGTGCATTCGTCTTATTTTTTGCGAATTCGGTATAAAAATGTTGCTTCTTTGAGAGAGCTTTAATTTTGGTTAGAATATTGGAATAACGACGAAAAAGGTATTTTTCGATAGTATTTCCGTTGATAAAATGAGTTTTAAACATAAAATTCTTTTTTTTAATTGAGATTAAGATTCCTTTAGTTATCCAGGGTTTTCTTGCAAGTTTGGCCTGCTTTCGGCTCAAGCGTTTCTGCGGTGCATGTCTGTCAATCGTGCCAGCAATAGTTTCAACAAACTGATCAAATACGGCGTCGAAATTCTCGCGGGTAAGAGGTAGGTTACAGGACATCAGGTTTTCCAATTTACTAAATAAATCTTCTGAAAAATCTTCGCTACAGAATTTACTTTTATCCCTGTACACAGGCATATTAAAATGTTTACGAGAAACTGGAATCTTTGAGAGTTTACAAGTGATCGGATAGTGATCTGTCATTGAATTACAGATGACACGGGGCACTATATCATGATTAACATCATTGGTAATGATATGATCAATTGTGGTTGCCGAATTATCTGTGACTCGTGTAGGTTTGGTAATTAGAGAAACAGCTCCGCTACTAATTATTGCGTGTGTGTATTTTTTTACTAGCAGTGCTTCCTTGGAACTTTCGTTGATATTGATGTTAATATCTCCTAAGATGTAGAAGGTGGTATCTTCACTTGCTAATTTTTCTAAACATTCGGAAAAATCTTCAATGAAATTATTCATATTTTCCTTAGGGTGTCTATAAATCGTACCAATTAATAAAGATTTGTTGTTTTTTGAAAGCCGAAGTTTTATCCAAATTGTTTCTGAACCACAAAAGTCAAAATATTGCACTTGAGAAAATTTTATTTGCACGTTTATGTAAACGGCAACCCCACCCGCTCGTCCGTATTTTGACTTAACATGGACGAAATCATACCCTTCTATATCAATATTTACGCTGGGTTGGTTAATACGTGACTCGGAAAGTGAGATGATATCAGGTTTAAAAGGTAAGGAGGCTATGAATGTATGCAAATCGTCAGAGTATTTACTCAAGCTTCTTATATTGAGATGCACAAGGATCAGGGAATCGAGTTCATTGGTAAAAATAACATCGTCATTACTTAGATCGGCATATTCACATTTGTTTACGTTACTTGTGATTTCATTAAAAACGTGGTCGCACAATTCGTTTGGATGGTCACTGGGTTCGGCTGCTTGACTCGAATGCTGGGATCCTGACAACTCCCCATCACACGAATGATCAGGCGCCATGGAAAAAAACAAAGAGCAAAATTAAATGCAGCTAAACAAAAACGAGGTTCCTAAGACGTAGAAAAGCTGTTTCATATAGCTTTGCAAAGTAACTGGAGCTGCGGCAGTTCTAATGCACATATATAAACACTCGCAGAGCCCTAGATGCTCGAATATTACAAAGGGGTGATGGAGACTGAGAATAAGAAGTTAAGTTTCACAGCTTGCGATTGGTTATGGATGGTCTAGTTAGCACACGTTCAACGTTAGCGATTGTATGCGCTTATTATTATTCATATCATTATCACATTATCAAGTCTATGTAGCACCACATGGAGCTAGAATATAAGCAATAGCGCAGTTACACTGATCGGTTAATAATAATAGCGTTCGCCATCCGTTGATGTTAGTTACTTTCGGAGTCAGATGAACTTCCCGCCGCCTCGTGTTCATTAAGAGGTTGATCATATTTGACATTGTCAATATAAAGGCAGTAGGAAGAGTGCTCGATCTTAAATACGGCTCTCTTACCTTGTGACTTGGCTTTTTTAAATGCCGGAAGAAGCCGTTTTTTTTGGAATTGAAGTTCTCGTGGCAAATGCTCTGTCACGTATACGTAGCTCATTCTATCACCAAATTCATCTTTTCGGGATTGATTGAACGATTTCAGATTTTTCAAGGATTTCATAATTAAATTTTTGTCCACGTAGCTTGTTAGTTTTGCTGTAATCGGTCGCGTAATTCGACGGCCATGTTTTGAAACCAAGTGCTGAGGCAACCGGTGCACATCTGCTACAACGATTTCGTGTGAGTTCGGGATCTTCAGGGCGTTTGTCAAGAAGCTTCGAAACTTATCTTCGCTTTCGCACTTCGTCTCCCATGCATTTTCTTTGTTCTCTTCGATACCATGAACTAGTATGTTGAACCTTTTACTATAAAAGGGAATCCTAATTTATAAAAGGGAATCCTAATTTTATTAAAGAGGGAATCCTAATTTATGCACTAACTACCGACCAATATCTCTCTTATCTCCTTTTAGTAAAATCTTTGAAAAACTAATTTACTCTCGTCTCTATTTCTACCTGGAAAATTCAATTTGCTGAATAGACACCAGTTTGGTTTTAAAAGAGACTTATCAACCATTCACTCCATATGCAACATATATGATAAGCTAATAAAAAATATTGATAAGAACTTGTACACCTGCTGCGTGTTTCAGACCTAACAAAAGCATTCGACACGGTAGACCATTCTATTTTATTAGAAAAAATGGATAGCAGATTCGGAATTCGTAGCCTATCCCTTAAACTATTTCAGAGTTACTTACCTAATAGATATCAATATACAAAAATTAATAACAACAAGTCGAAATTGAACAAAGTTATCTGTGGTGTTCCTCAGGGATCCTCCCTCGGTCCCCTACTATTCCTCCTATACATAAATGACTTACCCCTTGTTTGTGTTCATTTGATACAACGTTATTTGCGGACGATACGTATCTAATGCTTGCTGATGAAAGTC
Source organism: Trididemnum miniatum (assembly GCA_964006365.1). NCBI lineage: Eukaryota > Metazoa > Chordata > Ascidiacea > Aplousobranchia > Didemnidae > Trididemnum > Trididemnum miniatum. The sequence goes on along the minus strand of OZ023232.1, from coordinate 1,601,496 downwards.
CTGCCAAATTGCAGTGTAGAGTAAACACAGAGCTTAACAAAATTGATATCTGGGGGTTATTACAGGATGCTCGTTAAGCGGTTTACGAGCTCGCAAACTGCTCGGTAAAAAAATTTTCCTCGCTAACGCGCTTTTCGGGATTACAGGATTTTCCGAGCTGGCGAACTCGCTCGGCAAGTAGCGAGAAAAAAAATGAGCACGTTAAGTTACCGAGCGACAATTTCATACACAACCAGCCATGGCAGAGCGCATTTTTTTAGGTCATAGTTTACGCACAATAGCTAGTACCTAGTGTATGACACAACTAGAGCTTTACACAACTCTCAGGCTTGTTGTGTAATGGTAGACTCAAGTTCAAGTTTACTCATTCGTGCGAAAGAGGCTAAGGCTCATCCAGTCGCTACACTCTATCTCAAATATGACACATGTCAACAGAAAAAAATCAGATTTTCAAAAATAAAAAACAAAACAAAAAAGAAAAATGCAAAGCATAGTCAACATACAAATACATACAGTGATATACATCAAACTAAGACTAGTAGGCCAGCTGCTGATCACTGGTACTAGCTTGCGCCTAGTCTAGTGCTAAAACTGTTCTAGGGTGACTTATTACAAAGTTGCGATGGTTTTAACTTGATTACAGGTAAGAGTGTATGTAGTAATGGTGTCTACAGATGTACCGGTATAGGCTTGCTGTGAGGTGCTAGACTAGCAGCTGCTCTTTGCTGGCTGGCACCTAGTCTGGTGCTAAAACAGTGCTATTACGCCTATTGCAAACATGCGTTGGCTGCAGACTTAGTTAGAGAATATGTAGTAATGGTATCTTCCACCATTAGCTGTGTGAGGCCATGTCCAGCAACTGCTAGTCTAGCACCTCACAACAAGCCTATGCATCAGTAGACACCATTACTGCATACACTCTTTACCTATAACCAAGTCAAAACCATCCCAACTTTGTAATACAAGCACAGTTTTAGCACTAAACTAGGCGCTAGCCAGCAAACAGCAGCTGCCAGTCTAGCACCTCACAACAAGCCTATACATACCGAGCAGTTAGCGAGACACTCGGCTTTACCGAGTAGCTGCTCTTTCTGCGAGCGCAACCTGTAATCCCAACTTTGCGAGCACGTTATCTCGGCTGCCGCTCGGAGAATTTCTCCTCCGAGGAGAATTAGCGAGAGAAATCGCTCGCTAACCCATAAAATCCTGTAATCACTCCCCTGGCTGCGAAGAAATAAGCTATGTTTAAATTTCTCGAAAATAAGCTACATGCTAATTAATAACAGCAGTAGTAATTCAGTAGTGGTAGTAGTAGTTCAAATTTATTCACGAGATGCAAAAAAAAAAAAACGTACGAAAAGCAAACAAGCAAGACTAAATATACTTTCACAAACATATCAAAAAAAAGATAACGCATCTCGAGGGAGACTGCGAAGTGACCAATAAAAGTCTTTAAGTCAAGCAGCCACCCAGAGAATGTGTCAGTCGCCACATTTAAGGCGACAGATATAAATCGTCATGCATAATGCTTACAGTATACTAGGTAAAAAGAGAAAAAACAAAATTTTGAAATTCGGCGTTTTATGCCTGTGCATAGCTTTCCAGTAAGTGATTTTTCAAGCTGATTTTAAATTTTTTACGGGATTGTTTTTTAGATCCGGGTTTAATGAGTTCCTAATTTTAACTCCTTGAAACCTCAGGGATCTTTGAAAGCGGCATGTGGAAAACTTGGGAAGATAAAGGTTATTTTTTGATTTTTACCTGGATTGTCGATCATGGATTTTAGAAAGTGAACTGAAAAAGGTTGAAAAACACGGCGGAAGCATGTTTTTAGAATATTGATGCATAAGTTTAGCAATCTCATAAGTGTACAGATTCGCAATTTTAAGAACATTTAAGTTTCGAAGCTGTGGCGTAATGGAAGAACGCCTGTCTGAGTTGGTAATGACGCGAATTGCTTTATTTTGGAGAATCTGCAGTTTGTCAAGATAGGTTTTAAATGTGCTACCCCAGATTGGGAGTCCGTATAAGAGGTGGGGATGTACGAGATCATGATAAAAAAAAAAAGAAGGGTAGAAGAGGGAAACAGGAACCTTAGCTTACAAATCAGTGGTCAAGCGCACAGACTACCGGTCCGGAAGGTCTGGGGCTTGATTCCGGGGCCGGTCAAATCGGCACAGTGTCGCCAACAGCTCGCCAATGCTGCGATGTTTCTGTGTTCCATAGTCACTAAGCCGCGGAGATGACCCTTAGTGGCGTATGCAAGAGAGGGGGCCGGTAGTCACCCTCCCTTGACAACTGCAGAAAAAATTAATTGTAAAAAAAGTAGGAGTTTCCTTAAATACGGTGTCTCTGCAGTAGCTATGGCTGCACACAAATTTTTTTTTTAAAATCAAATCTTCACTGTACTCCTTTCATTATACTCGCTACTGTACCGAAGCATGGTGGCGAGTGGCGGGGTCCGACCCCGCGTCTTAGCGCTTGGGCAAAACAGGTCCAAAGAAACGTCGCAGCGGCGGCGAGCCGTTGGCTACACTGTGTCTAATTTTACCGGCCTGGGAACTGAACCTCAAATCTTCCGCATCGATAGCGACATCTGTAACACTACGCTATAACCTTCCGGTTTGATGAAAAATTATTATAAACGTTAAAAATCTAAATTGACACTGCCAGTGACGTCACATCGTGATGACGTAGTATTAAGCAGTATTTTAGGTCGTCACGATGTGACGTCACTGAAAACACCCCATTGAAAAATCCTGCGTACGCCACTGGTTAACTCGTAGTTTAAAATATAAAACTGGTAGTAGTAGTAGTAGTCATTTATTGCCGAGCATCAACAAAAATATAAAAAAACAACATATAAATTATCAGAGTTGGGCAGTACCGCGGTACTGTAACGCGGTACTTTTTTAGTACCGTTATCGGTACCGTCGTAACTTTTTAAAAAATGTACCGTTTTTGGTACCGTCGTAACTTTTTAGACCGTTTTACTCGATATTTCGGTAACTTTTTTGGAGTAAACTAAAAAAAGCAAAAACGGAAAACTTTCCGGTTGTTTTCCGCGAAAAGCATCTTCGAAAAGTACTGCGAAACTACGTTGTTATAAATCAGCGGTCGGCAACCACCGGGCTGCGGCCCCGTGCGAAGTTTGTTGCCGGTCCGTATGCGTTTTCAGAATAAATGCTTTGAATTTGAAACATTTTGTAACGTTGGACACAATTTCAGTCGCCAACAAATTTTTGCAATTTTCACATAAAAAACACTCAGTTTAGCAAACTATTTATTGAAAAAGGGCTTGCAGTGAGTGCAGTCACTATGGACAACGCAAAAATGTTTTCGCAGCTTATGTCTTAAAGCAGAAGCTTGGCTAAAATAAATGAAAGAAGGCCGCAACCATTTTTAGTTTGAGAAATTATAGACTAGAAGTTAGGTTTTAGCACCTTATTACGGGGCCAAAGGAGGGCATGGCACAGGAGCCTTTCCATGCGTGCGCCTATGACGTCAATTCGCCTGTAACGGCAGTTTTTTAAAATTCCTTAGAGGTGCCGTTATAGACGAATTCTACTACCGATATTGTTAACAATGGATTTCTGAATAGAAATAAATTTAATAACGATGCGAATCGATGTTTCAAAAAGTGCTGGATAACTGAGTTCAGTTAGAGCAAATACACAAATTCACTCACCACAGTTTAATAACATCTATTTAAAACCAGACAGTCTGTTTCACCCAAAAGGGATCATCAGGGGTCTCTTATTCAAATAGAATCTATTCAATTTGAATAAGAGAGTGAAACAGACTTTCGGGTTTTAAATTGATGTTTCTAAACTGTGGAGAATTTGTAGAAATAAATTTAGATTTATTAGCAACATACCTATTTGATGATCTTTCACAAACTTTTACAAAAGTGTTGCAAATAACGAAATTTTATAAAAATCATAAAAAAATTTCTCAACGCCAGAGCTGGGCAAACTGCGGGCCGCATGCAGATCTTTTTTTTGGTTTCTTGCCGATTTTTAGTGGAAAAATAGTAGATCTGCGGACGTGTAGTGCTTTGTTGGGGCAATTTAGACCCACACTTTCCAAAAAGGGGGGACTATGTAAGAAAGGTTGAATACCACTGGTCTAAACTACATGGAAAAAAATTTATTTCTGGGTCATTGAATCAAAGTAAAACTATAGACCTGCAAATTCTGAAAAAAATGTAGATTTTGATTCATCTAAAAGTTCTGAGTATGCTGCTACTGATACACAAACCTCTACTGAAAGTGGCATTAATAATGAAAACATTCTCCTTCAACACAATGATGAAATTCACTCAGCAAGAACCTTTGCAACATTTTTTTGTGTATAGGCCATAAGCCCTTTAACGTCCTTAGCATTGTTCCAATGTAGCAACGTAACCAGATAAGCAGGGATGTGACAAAAGCCTCTGCTCTCTACGGCGAGTTTCTGATGATGATAAGTAGGGACTTACTTGTAAACAGTGAGTCCCTACAGATACTCTTTATACCTAGCCTCATAACTAGGGCCTTTTTTTTTTTTACCTAAAAAAATATATTTTTGACTTTATTTTAGTAAAATTTTGACTTTATTTTGACTTAACCGCTTCCGCGTATATTTATGTCTTGTTGCACTTTATTAATTAAATATGTTTTATAATCTGCAATTTACATCAGTTTTCAAAGAAAAAGGTAGCCTACTTCGAACATTTTCTCAATTACTCAGTGTTGAAGCTAATGCAACAAAGCGACGCATGACGTTAAAACCTAGGATAACGAGCCATTGTGTGTACCGGTATCAATTAGTGTGTAATACAAAAATTGCGTTGCTATCGCAACTGTACTGTACACTAACAGTATGCCTATGATTTTTTTAACGAAAGCCACGCAGTATAATTACAAGGACGTTTTATTGTAATACAGCATCATATATTTTTTTACATTCTTATCATCAAAATTTCTGTCTTTTCTCAGTAATTTATTGAGCATAGAAAACGACCTCTCAACAGCAGCAGAGATTGGCTGGGCTTTTTGCAATAGAGCGTAGCTTGTTGGGTCAATTGTCAAGTTGGTGCAGTTTATTATTGTTTCTAAATCAGAGTTGGATAGTTGTTTGTTAATGTAGTCTTTAATTGCGCAAGGATCATCATCGAATTGCATATTCTTCAGCAGTCCGTATGCTTTGGTAATTGTGCAGGCACTTCCTTCTAAGAACTCTACGTTGGCTGCTAGAGTCCGGTATTGATTTATTTTAACCAAGTCCGACACCAAACCTTCCACATTGATAGCGTCGTTTGCTTTGCTGACTAAGAGGCCTGCACTTGTCCAATTGTTGACAATGGTACGAACAGCTGGAAGGTTCTCACTATAATATAAGGCAGCTCTAAGCCAAGTTGCCCATCTTGTAATTACAGGGTCAGGAGGAGATGGCAGACCAGCATCATGAAAATCTTTCTTGCGATTTTTGTTTTTGATTGTTGCTGCCTTGATCGTTGCTATTACTTCATCAATATTTTTAAAATGAGCACGCACACGCATAGCGCAGTTATGTAGTAAGTGCGCAACGCAGGTGACATGCATCAAAGAAGGGTATAATTCCTTTAATGTCTTTCCAGCCGAAGACATGTACCGAGCAGCATCAGTCAAGAACAATGAAAAATTCTCGCGTTTTACTTCAAGTTGTCGCAATATGTCATCCACAGTGTGCAGAATAATACTGCTATTAACATTGCGACCTCTGTCAAGTGGATGGCAATTAACGAGGAATGTCTGATTTGGAGCATCTAAGCTGCCCACAAGCACACTAATATACTTTTGTTTAGCAACCTCTGCTTCATCCGCAATCAAAACAATTTTTTTTGTTACGAAGTAATTCTTGAATCTGTTCCTCTTTTTGGGATGCCAATTTAGCAACACATACTCAGGCTGCAGTCTCCGAAGGCAATACTTTTCCCATTCTAGCAAACAGAGACTTTAAAGAAGGATGGTTCAGTTTATGAAGTGGGATATTTGCAGCTAAAAACGAAGAAACAACCTGTTCCTTGAAGTTTACTCGATCGAAATGAAAAAACGTTTGCTTACTTTGAGATTTGCTCTTCGTCTCCAATTTTCCTTGGTGTTGCTTACTTTTTCGGTGGCTTTCCACAAAAAAACTTTTGTCGCATTTGACTAACACGTCGCAAAGTTTGCATCGCAATTTGCAAGTCCCCGGCAGGAGTTGCCGAAAACTCATCCGGATATTCCTGGCCAGTTTGCCTAACTTTCGCTATAGAAGATTTGGCTTGTTTTGGCATTCTTTGCTTTGCAAGCTACAACTTGAAAGACCACGTGTAAAGAACGCAAGGCTTTTATAGGATTAGATTAATTGTCTAGCAATTATGTATTTATGCATCAACAATGACGTTTCATGCATAATAAGTGGTATTTCTTTCTCAATTACCGCACGCATTATTGTGACGATAGTGCAAATATTGCAACTATTTCAAAAGTTTAAAATCGAATAAAACTGTGCATAAAATTTTAATAGCAGCTCCAAAATTCAAAAAAATATTTAAAAACTATAAATTTGTTTGTTTTTGTAAGGAAATTTTTGATAAAGACAATTTTAACTTTATGCAAAATTTTGACTTTATTTTGACTAATAAAATCTACCAAAACAGACTCGTGAACACCTGAAACAAACGTTAGTACACATTTGATCATGTAACAAGGTCCTGAAAAAATTTTGACTTTATTGACTTTAGCGGGCCCTACTCATAACTAATGAAGGAGACCAATAGATTATTACACATGTTGCCATACATGAGAAAGCTTGTTTTAGTAAGCGTGCCGCTGTCACCTTGTTGATATAACCGACGTGTTCGCTCGCAGTATCAAGATTCGCGTAAGACTACAACTCAGACCTTACAATAGCACCAGATGCGACAAAGAGCTTGATAAGGCTTTAATTTTGTTGCTTTGCAAGACGAAAATTAAAACAAAAATTAATTTTTAAGAAAAAAATTTTCGCTTCAAAAGTACCGAAAATCGGTACCGAGTAACGATATCGTCGTTACTTTTTTGAAAATGTACCGTTATCGGTACCGACGGTACTTTTTTGGCAAAGTATCGGTGCCGATATCGTCGTTACTTTTAAAGTACCGAGTGCCCAGCTCTGTAAATTATGCACCATATTGCACGACGAGAAGGAACGAAAGACCATGAAAATGTCGCCAGAGAGACAACTCGGTCGCCGAGTCAGTTCCTCCTTCAAAAAAAAGTATGTATATATAAATCTAATAAATCCGAGTAATTCAGCAAAATTTTGTAAGTTCAAAGTTGGTAAGTGATTATTAGCTGGGACTGAATATTTTTCATTCGCACAGCAGTATACGAAGATTTTAGGATATGTTTCAAAATGAAACAAAAAACAACAAACATAGAACACCACAAATTTACAAAATTTGGCAAAGCTAAAAGCCTACAAAAGAAAGCAAAACAAAGGAAGTTATCTTTAAAAATTAAGACTGTAATAAAAAGTATTTTTTGACTATTTTTGAGTAAGTTTTGCAGCTAGAAGTAGCTGCTTTATCTCTGACGCTATCACGTAAAACTGTTCCAAACATTGACACCAGATACTTTAAAGGATCGGTTAATTTTGACATACGAGGTTCTTTCCACGTAAAACTTATTTGAGAGAGCGCTACGGGTAGAGTACTTATGGACTGAGGTTAATGCAGTAAAGTCCCTTAAGAAATCTTCATACAAAGTGTTAGAGCTAACTTAAGCCATGCAGTTAGCAATTTCTAGTTAGTTTATAGATTCCGTTGATTTTTAGGATTTGTAGTTCATCATATAGTGGTTTAAGTCTAGTTTTCCTTCCAAGCTTGTTGCACAATAACCACACGACTTTGTTTAACTTGCAGTCTTTTTATTAAGGTTTTGTTAGCGTTGCCCCAGCAAATAATAGCATATTGTAAATGCGAACAAGCTAAACTGTAGTAAACTCATTAAAGTGCTTTTTTGGGAACATATTTATGAAGTTTATAGAGCTCCGAAAGCAGCAGACAATTTGGTTTCAATTTGTTGAATGTGCCTATTCTAGCTAAGGTTTACATCTATATGTACTTCAAGATATTTTATACAGTCAGTCTGTCTAAGTGCAGATTCTCTTAAATGTAACGTGATATTTTCTTTCTTTTTGGTAAATAAAATATAATTGTTTTTGGCAACATTTAGGAGTAGTTGATTATAGCTTAGCCAAGCATTTATTTTGTAATGACTAAAAAATGCAATGTCCTTCCTGGCCTACTGGCGGAATGTCATGACGACTTCCTCTTGATGGGTCGGAGGCTAACATCAGCTCTCCATCGCCAACAGTGCAAAGCACTCCAGTCAAACGTACCGTAGAGCGGGACAGCGTTGTTTCGGGCTATTAGCTCTCATCAGCCGCCCTCAGGTAATATACATTCATCTTCCAGAACGAATGATCTTGTCAGGATCACTCATCCCTTCCGATAAATATATCTCAAAGAATTTAACCTTTGTGATACGTATCCACTCGTGTGGTTACGTCACCGCGCTGATCAAATCCTTTACGTGGCCAGGGTGAAGAGCAATAACTAAAAAAAGCAATGTCCTTCCTGGCCTTTCTTCAATGCATGAGGGCTACTTTCTTCAGTGCATGCGGCTGATGAGAGCTAATAGCGCGAAACAGCGCTGTCCCGCTTTACGCTACGTTTGACTGGAGTGCTTTGCACTGTTGGCGATGGAGAGCTGATATTAGCCTCCGACCCATCAAGAGGAAGTCGTTATGACTTTCCGCCAGTAGGCCAGGAAGGACATTGCTTTTTTTAGTTATTGCTCTTCACCCTGGCCACGTAAAGGATTTGACCAGCGCGGTGACGTAACCACACGAGTGGATACGTACCACAAAGGTTAAATTCTTTGAGATATATTTATCCGGAGGGATGAGTGATCCTGACAAGATCATTCGTTCTGGAAGATGAATATATATTACCTGAGGGCGGTTGATGAAGGCTAATAGCCCGAAACAGCGCTGTCCCGCTCTACGGTTCATTTATTTTGTGTAGCTCGAGGTTCAGATTAGATTGCAGACAATTTACATTTTTATGAGACAACGTAAGCACGCTGTCATCGGCGTACAAAGTAGTTTTAAAGTTTGAGCAATAGTATAAATCATTAATATCAATCAGAAATAAAATTAGCTCTAGTACACTGCCTTGAGGCACTCCTATATCAATGTTTAACAGCAAAGAAGAGAAACCATCCCCATGGACGAATTGTTTGCGGTTGAAAAGGTATGAACTAATTAATTTATTGGCGACTCCTCTCACTCCATATTGTTCCAATTTGTACAAAAGAATATTGTGATTAACAGTGTCGAAAGCTTTGGCCAAATCCATAAAAATAGTACAAACACTCTTATTATTATCCAATTCAGTAATTATTAGTTCATGCAAATAGGCAATGGCAAGGATTGTCGAATGGTCTACCCTAAAGCCAAACTGGGTAGGTACAAAAACATTATATTTAATCCAAATGGTAATTAATGGCTGTTTAATTATTGTTTTAAATATTTTGTTGATTGTGGAGAGAATTGATATGGGACGATAGTTCTTTAATTCAAACTTGGCACCTCCTTTGTGCAAGGGTATGACTCGTGCAATTTTGAGCTCATCGGGATACAGACCATTTTTCAGACAGAAATTAAAAATAGTGTTAAGGATAGGAGTAAAAGAAAATTTAACAGCTTTGATCAAATTTGTCGGAATATCATCGTAACCCGGTGCTTTGTTAGAGTTTAAATTGTTAATGATATCCAAGATTTCATCTTCTCTTCCATCTTCAATATAAATCCAGTTTATAACTCGTTGTCCGTAAAAATGCATTAAAGAAAGGTTTTTTGATGGCTTTTCATTAGCTCCAGCCATTTTATGACCAATGTTACAGAAATGTTAGTTAAGTTCCGTACAAATACTCGCAGGATCTGTGACGGAAATTCCATTTGCAATTAGTTAAGAGGGTAGCGTATGGAGTTTTTGTTTGTCTTTCCTTAAAATTTTGTTAACTGCTTTCCACGTCGAAAAAGTGTTCTTGCTTTTACCTATTTCATTTTGGAAATATAACGCTTTAGCAGTCTCTTTTTGTCGAGTTACTTTATTTCTGTATGCCTTGTAAGTTGTGTAATCACCCTTCTTACCGGATTTTTGATATTTAATGTAAAGCTTGTTTTGGATTTTGATGGACTTTAATAAAACATGTGTCATCCAAGGTTTTTTAGCGAATTTGTATTGCTTCCTAGACAATTTAATTTTGGGAAAATGTTTGTCGGTCATCATTGATAAGCAGTTGATTATTTCAGCCATGTCTGGAGAATGCAAACTTGTAAGGTTTGAGTTGAGTTCTTCTACAAAGCTTTCGATTAAATGTGGCTTGATTAATCTAACCAAATGTCTACTTTCATCTTTTTCGTTAATTTTGTGTTGTAATTGGATTAGAATGGGGAAATGATCTGACAAGGACTCTATAATTACCGCAGTTGTAACGACGCAATTCATCATTGAGTTATCAAGGTAAACGTGGTCTAGAATTGATTGTCTGTTTTCACAAATTCGCGTTGGCAAAGTGATTAATTGATTGCAACCAAAATCAGTAATTTTATCGGCAAAATCTTTAACTGATGTGTCGTTGGTACAACGATTGTGGTCAATGTTGAAATCCCCAAACACCGCAAATCTTTTTACAGGTTTTAATTTAAGAAAATTTGGGAAAAGTTGCGATAATTAGGTTGCGGATGTCTGTAAACAGAACCTATTACCAAAGTGGATTTGTCACTTAAGGTTACCTCAATCCATATATCCTCACACCCTTCCAAATGCATACGAAAACTGTCAAGTTCATGGCAATAAATAGAGTCAACAACATAAATACCTACTCCACCGGCACTAGTACAAGAATTATTATTAAAAAAGGTATACCCAGGCAAACCAACATATTTTATGTTGCTATCATTTACTCGTGTTTCACTGATACAAATAACGTCAGGTTTGCGAGCGAAATGGCTTACAAAATCTTCTTTATTTCTCAATATTTTTTACCAACTAACCATATTAAGATGACAAACAGTTAAACCATTGAAACACAGAGGCTTAATGACATTAGAAAGAAGGTCATCGACTTCAGTGGCGTACGCAGGATTTTTCAATGGGGGGTTTTCAGTGACGTCACATCGTGACGACCTAAAATACTGCTTAATACTATGTCATCACGATGTGACGTCACTGGCAGAGTAAATTTAGATTTTTAACGTTTATAATAATTTTTCATCTAACCGGAAGGTTATAGCGTAGTGTTACAGATGTCGCTATCGATGCGGAAGATTTGAGGTTCAGTTTACCAGGCCGGTGAAATTAGACACAGTGTAGCCAACGGCTCGCCGCCGCTGCGACGTTTCTTCGGACCTGTTTTGCCCAAGCGCTAAGACGCGGGGTCGGACCCCGCCACTCGCTACCATGCTTCAAATAATAATAATAAATAACAGAGGTTATTTTCAAATTATATTGAACAGAAAATTCAACGGTAATTGAGGGAGACTGCGAAGTGAGCTTGCGCTCTTCGAGTCAGCAGCCACCCGTTAAATATGTCAAATGCGATCGGCTCCAGCCGCGAATCGAACCCGTCACGTAGGATCTGTCACCTGCGCCCGGTACCGCTAGGCCATGTCGCTGACTTCTGACTGTTGACTGCTTCGGTACAGTAGCGAGTTTAATGAAAGGAGTACAGTGAAGATTTGATTTTAAAAAAAAAATTTGTGTGCAGCCATAGCTACTGCAGAGACACCGTATTTAAGGAAACTCCTACTTTTTTTTACAATTAATTTTTTCTGCAGTTGTCAAGGGGGGGTGACTACCGGCCCCCTCTCTTGCATACGCCACTAAGGGTCATCTCCGTGGCTTAGCGACTATGGAACACAGAAACATCGCAGCATTGGCGAGCTGTTGGCGACACTGTGCCGATTTGACCGGCCCGGAAATCAAGCCCCAGACCTTCCGGACCGGTAGTCTGTGCGCTTGACCACTAAACTAACGACCGGTACCGGCCCAGAAATTGAACCCAAAATCTCCCGAGCCGATAGCGATGTCTTTGGTTAACCCCAACTGGCTGGTTTGATTAGCTCAAAGTTATGACATCGCAAGCGGAACATCCGCCTACGTTGCAACCATTCTCTTCCAAGAATACCTCCTGCGCTGGAACGTTGTGTTGTCCAGCCTTGATAGCCGTTGAAAACAATCGCTTCATGACATGACAACACGACTCCAGCTTTAACAATGCCCATCGACTTTGTCCTGGCTTGCATTTTGTGTTAGTCGTTGGTTCAAGCGCAAGCTGCGCAACCCACCAGAAAAGTTTGACTACCGGAATTATTGCATCACAATGAAAGTTTTTCGAGATTATTAAGCAAGTTGGACAGCACAGAAAAACATGACAGCAATTTCGGCAAACTCTGTATGAAAAAAGACCGTTACAAAAAGAGAGTTTTTTTTAAATCGTCGATGGGGGCTTTTGACCCCTGAACCCCCCCCCCGTGCGTACGCCACTGATCAACTCCGTAATATTTCATACCAGTAGATTGCCCCAAGGGCAATTGTGTTCAGAATCAGTAGCGAAATTAACGAAATGTAAAAGCTCAAATAAACAGTGTATAGAAAAAACAATTAACCCAGCTTACTTAAATCGTTCACATGTCGAATGACAAGTGTTGTTGAGTCCTCATCCTACCACGCAAAAATTTTTCCGTTGTAGGTCCATATGAAAGCAAAGTTCGTTTTTTTTGCAGTTTGCCTAGTTTTCCACAACAGTTGTTTTCTGTCGCGAGTCAAATTTTCATTAATAACGATGTTCTTTATTTCCATTCCAGTTACTGATAGATCATTTTCAGCAATTTTTTACAGCTGTACGTTTACTGTAAACTTCATTTCCTACGTTTCTGCTCATGAACCTGAATATCGCAGGTGGAGTTGAAACGTCAGAGTTACGTTTTGGTGGTAGACGGTTCGCAGTTGAAATATCACTTTTTTTACATTGGCTCCTGCCAAATTGCTCAATTTAATTACGATGTCGGCGTCATCCTCATTTTCAGTTACCGGAACGCCTGCAAACTCAAGATTCTGCTTTCGAATGTATTGGTCAGTTCCGTCTTGTTTGGAAACCATATCATTGATTTTTTCATTAGAATCATTCGAATTTTCTTTTAAAACTTCAAGTTCTTCAGTCTGCACTTTATTTTTGGCTTTTAAGTCTTCGTTCACAATTTTTAACTGCTTATTTTCGCTTTTTATAACGTCGTATTGAGAACAAATGAATTCTTGACTTTGTTGTAATTCTACAACCTGCGCTCTACAAAATGCAAGCTCATTTTTACAGTTAGTTTCAATGGCTTCAACAGCCTGGTCACAGCTTGCTTTAATTTTTGATTCCAATTTCTCAAGTACTGTTTTAGTACAAAGCTTCAAAAATTCTTCGTCTGGTGAAGAGCTGATTTTTGCTTTGTGCGGCATAGAGATTTCTTGCTACTCTTTACCAAATAGAGAAAAAACGTCCTGTCAGCGCGAATGCAAACGCTCGAAAAATGCAAGTACTAGCCTACTGCTACTCGCTGATGACCAAAAATATCAAGAGAAAAGAAACAAATGAAACTGCTCAAACGTTTGAATTGTTTTGGTAATGTGGACCAGTCTTAATTAAATTTATGAACCAAAGGCAAACGAAACCAAGAAGCCGCGGACTTTGCAATATGTGTATACTGCCGCTAGTGTGTTGAATGTCTATGGTTGTATGACGTAGGTTACCCACAATGCCTTGCTTGGCAACCTAACATGTGTATAATAGAATTGTGACAATGGTAACTAGTTCATATTCAATAAAGTGCTTTTGATTGGTTCACAGCAGTCTATTACATGGTGTCAGAGTGGATAATACAAATTATAGAAAATGGCAGAATTTAAACCTCCCACGGAAATGTGTTTTTCATCAGCCAACACAGCAGAGGCTTAGCGAAAATGGGAGTTAGGCTTTCGAACATACCGTACAGCTTCAGAATTAGGTGAAAAAGAAGACAAGACGCAGGTTGCTATCCTTCTACACAGCGCTGGTATGGAAGCACAGGAGATTTTCTCCAATTTTCTTTTCGGTGATGCAGAAAACAAGAATAATGTTGAAGATGTCTTAAGGAAATTTCGTGAGTATTGTGAACCTAAAAAGAATGAGATTTTTGTAACTTAGCAATTTTGGAAACGTGATCGGGTACCTGGCGAAAATTTAGAAAAATGGATTAATGATCTTAAGACGCTAGCAGCTGATTGTAACTTTGACACACAACGTGACCGACATATTAGAGATAAAATTATACTACGCTTAGAAGACCAGACTCTTCGTGAACGATTAATTAAACAAGGCACTGCCCTTACTCTAACCAAATGCATTGAAGTATGTAGAACAGCAGAAACTAGCAAGGCACGATTACAAGTTATGAACACAAAGTCAGCAATCAACACAATGAAACCTGAGAAATTTCAACAGCCACGTCGACAACTGATGAAACCCACTCCAAGAAAGTTCAATGCAGTTCCTCTTAAACAATCCAATGGTAAATACTGCGGCAAGCAACACGAGCCACGACAATGCCCTGCCTATGGAAAAGAATGCAACTTTTGCCATAAGATGAATCATTTCTCCAGCGTCTGCCAAAGTCGGTCCCAACAACAGGTTGGTTCAAGACTACGACAAGTAAGAGGTATTAATGAAGTTCAATATGACAGCGACGATGATGAGAATTTCTTGCTCATATCCACAACTGATGCAAACATTAAATTGCCTAATGACACAAAATCGCCTATTATTAAGATTGATGGTAATGGTGCTAAATCTACTGTAATGTGTAAGCTTGACACAGATGCTGAGGCCAATGTAATCTCTGCTACTGTATATGACTCTCTTTGTTTGGGCCCACCTCGTCAATGCAAAATTAAGCTTTGTGGTTTTGGAAATAGTATTGTGCGTTCTTTTAGTGTAGTTACTATCCGGTGTTTTAATAAGCGTGATCGTTATTTTGATTTGCCATTTTATGTAACTGATGTGATTGATACCGTGATATTGTAATATTAGGTGAACGTGCATGCTTTACTTTGAATTTGTTGAAACGTGTTGATGTGCTTAGGCCTAAAGTGCCCCTTACATTAGCTCAAATGCAGTCAGAATGCGCTGACCTTTTTACTGGCATTGGCATGTATGAAAAGAATACCATATTCAGTTACGAGGCAATTCTCAAGGTGCAATACAGCCACCTCGTAAAGTCCCATATGCTCTGCGCCCCAAGTTGAAAGCTGCTCTTGACAAGCTCACTCAAGATGACATAATTGCTGATGTCGACTATCCAACCGATTGGGTCAACAACCTGGTTATAGTAGAAAAGAGCAACAACTCTCTTCGATTATGCTTGGACCCCAAACCCCTAAATTCAGTCATAAAGCGGGAGTGTTATGTAATCCCAACCCCAGCTGATGTTCAGGCACAGTTAAGCGGAAATAGTCTTTTCACGGTTATTGATATGAAAGACGCATACTGACATGTAAAATTAAGTGACTCATCATCCTACTTGACGACGTTCCATACTCCTTGGGGACGAAAAAGATTTTTTGCGCATGCCCTTTGGACTCTCGTCGGCCAGCGAGGTGATGTAAAAGCCCAATGAGGAAGTTTTGGGCACTATAGATGGAGTACATGTCATTGCTGACGATTTAATTATTGCTGCTTTGTTTCCACAGCAACATGATGCAATTTTGAAGACTGTTCTTGAAAAAGCTCGACGAAAAGGAGTTCGTTTCAATAAAGACAAAATTCAATTGCGGGTAAATGCAGTTGAATATATAGGTAATTTAGTTACCCACGAAGGACTGAAACCCGACAACACGAAACTTGAAGAAATTATCAATATGTCGCCACCCACTGACATTCCTTCGCTTCAGAGACTCTTAGGAATAACCAAGTATTTAAGCCAATATATTCCAACGGAATTCACTGTAACCGCTTCTTTGCGATTATTGCTCAAAAAAGGTGTTCCCTGGCAATGGACTGCCCAACAAGACGACGCCCTAGTCCAGTTAAAAAGTTTACTTGGTAGTCCACCAGTTCTAGCGTATTATGTCACTAAACCTGTAACTATTCAAGCAGATGCTTCTCAAGCAGGACTTGGCGCATGTTTAATTCAAGATAAGAAGCCCATTGCTTACGCTTCCAGATCCATGACTCCAGCAGAGAAAAATTACGCTCAAATTGAGAAAGAGCTGCTCTCCATTGTTTTCGCTGTACAGAAATTTTATCAGTATGTATACGGAAAAGAAGCTGTCCAAGTCGAAAGCGACCACAAACCTCTCGAAGCATTATGCGTAAGCCATTATGTAAAGCTCCACCACGATTGCAACGTCTGATGCCGAAACTTCAATCATATGATCTACGCATCGCTTATGTACCCGGAAAGTATATGTACATGGCTGTTACGTTATCTAGAGCTTACCTGGAAAGCGAGCCCAATGAAATCCTGAATGACGAGTTGACTTATGTTATTCCCTCCCTCGTCACTAACTTACCTGTTACTCCTTCCAAATTAGCCAAATTTCAAAGCGCAACTGTTGAAGACCCAGCTCTTAAGCTGGATTCACACTGAGCCCGTCTACGTTTACGTCAACGTTACCGCTAAACGTTACGGTTACGGGAAAACGTGAAAAACGCTTTCGCTTACGTTAGTGTATTCACACACAATTTCGCTTACGGAATTAGTTACCGGTGACTGAGGCAGGCTCTTGCCAGTCAAAACGTTAGCCTATAACTGAGGTTGGGCTAAAATTGTCATTGAGCTGAGAAGTAAAGAGAGAAACGCATGGGTTCAGTACCATTCGGTGAGATAGGCTATCTTTTAATACTGCTTCATGATTCGAACGTTGTCGAGTCATGCTAGGCCTAAGATGAGGTAGCTGCTAGAAGTAGGTTAATAGACCACTCGGCCATTCATTTTACTATACTTTTTTAACCGTAGGCTATTAGTGTGTAGGCCCTACGCTGAAATTATTAGTTTATGAATTTTAAAATGAGTCATACAGACATCGTAATCGCGGTTCATTTGCTGGAGCAACAGAAATTGCTGTTGATGATGTTGTGGTTGCTACTTGACAAAAAGCACAGGTAAGATTAATTAAGCTGATTGTGTTGTGTTGACTGATCAAAGCTGACTATTACCTGATTTTTAATTTTTTAGAGAGCAATGGGTGCGTCCTATTCTGCAGGAAAGAAATGAAAAAGGTGAATACAACTTGGTGAAGTCCATGTATATTGTTGATGAAAGCAGTTTCCGGAATTACTTTCGCATGAGTCGTTCCACTTTCCATGCGCTGCTGCAAGACATAGAGCCTTTAATTCGCAAAATGAACACAACCTGGAGACCTTCTATTTCTCCAGCGGAACGACTTTCGATCACTCTCAGGTAGAGCACCAGTATAATTGAACTGTGTGCAATGTGCGCAAGTTTTGATTCAAGAATGCCAGCTCAGATGTCCTAGCGGTTATTGCCATTGGAGCGGCACACTCTGGCTTGATTCCAAAGTTGGGTCAAATGGAAGATTACAAAAAACATTCTTGCTCCAGAGGCAGACGCTCTTACCACTCGGCATCTAAGCTACTGTACCTAAATTAAACAGACATTGAGGAAAACAAGTTGGAAATTACACTTAATTCACCTTCGTTTTCTCGGACAGGAAGGTAAAAAATGCGAAAATCCTTGTAATTTCGCACTGTCAGTAAAAAGAACATGACATGCAAGGTGAAAGCGAATTTAAGAAAAATAGGCAATTTAGGCATTTGGTTGGGACACCATTTATGTTACAAAGCTTATGCGTTTGTTTAGATATTTGGCTACTGGAGACAGCCAAGCCTCACTCGCTTATAGCTATCGTGTGGGGAAGTCAACGGTGAGCAACATCATCCACGAAACTTGCTTAGCCTTATGGGAAGTGCTAATGCCTCAAGTTTTGAGAGCACCTTCCACACAAAGCCAGTGGAGAAGCATAGCTGTGGAATTCTTTCAGTTGTGGAATTTTCCCACGTGCGTTGGAGCAATGGATGGCAAGCACGTCATGATACAGGCTCCACCGAACTCTGGTTCAGAGTTCTATAACTACAAAGGGTTTCACAGCATTGTGCTCCTGGCTGTTTGCGACGCACAATACTGCTTTACACTTATAGATGTTGGTGACGCAGGTCGTCATAGTGATGGGGGTATATTTGCGAATTCCACATTTGGAAAGCAACTCCTGTCCCAGCGTTTGGGCCTGCCTCCGCCTGAAGATATAGGCATTGGCGAAGTGATGCCTTATTGTGTGGTGGCAGATGCAGCTTTTCCGCTGAAGGTCAACATTATGAGGCCATACCCTGGGAAGCACCTGAAAGAAGAAAGAATTTTTAATTACAGACTGTCCAGAGCCAGAAGGGTAATAGAAAACACTTTTGGAATTTTATCTACTCGATGGCGTATTTTCCGTCGTCCTATTGTTGGACAACCAGAGAAGGCCATTGCTATTACAAAAGCTGCATGCTGCTTGCACAATTACTTACAAGCCAAAAACAAGGCACTTGTCGCTGATGAGCAGTACTACTGCCCTCCTGGATATACCGATCATGAAGATAGACGAGGAAACATATCGAATGGTCGGTGGCGCTCAAGTGCCCAAAACCAGTCTTGCCTGAGACCCATCGGTCGTGTAAGTAGCAATACCTACACGAAAAAAGCCGCTTTGGTAAGAGAAAAGTACAAGAATTATTTTTTATCTTCTCGAGGACAACTACCATGGCAAAATACTGTGGTGAATCGCTCATGAAAAAAACTGGCACGGAATTGAACGCTGTTATTTGCAAAGTTAAACTACAATTTTTTCGAATTTCGTTACATTGATTACAACGCGCAATGTACTTTCTGCAATTTAAATTTCATTCTCACCTGTAAAATTTGGGCTACTGACAGAAAAAATAATTTTATTAAGCCGAATGCACGTAAAAAAACGCCACTACGAAAAAAAGCTTGAACGAAAAACAAGCTCGACACAAAAAACAACACCAAGATGAATAGGAAAATATTGCACCATTGGAACAAAGTGTCATGTCATTTGGAAGGAAGTTTAATGTGTATGTTACTTCTCAAATTTTGTAAGTACTGCTATTGGTACCGAATAAAAAAGATCAATACAAAACGTTCCTAAGCTTACTACACATTACACAACGTGTTGTAACGTGCAAAATCTATTTTTGCATTATTGAAAATGCTATGCTAGCACCTCATTAACAGTAAAATTATTATCAAGCAAGTGACTATTAACCATTGGATATATTTACTTATTTTTACATATTTACACCAGTTCTATTTTGTGACAAGGCTTCTGCCGGCTGCCTCTTATGAAACTAAAATTGCTTTCACTACAAACTTTACTGCTTGGTGTAAAAAGCGATGAATGATTCACGTTATTTCACTACACAACTCGTTTGAAATGATACCGGTACCAATATCAGTTTCACGATTTCCTCACACACGTTCACTGTCCCATTGATGTCACATCTTCTTTACTGTTTATTAAATACTGCTAAAGAAAAACGAAAAGTTACATTAGCTGAAATAAAATTTAATAAATTCTAGCGATACAAAAAATGCCCTAGTTATTGACACACGTTCAAGAATTCAGTTGCCATAAACATATTCATTGGACTTTTATTGCCACTCATTAAGCAATAATTAATCGCTTCATCTTAAAATAATATTATCTTAAAATAATATTAGAACTAATCGTTGAAACTGGGACAGATCCAAACTACTTGTAGGGAGAGGACTAAGAATTGAAAATTCTTATCTTGCCGCTTGGCACGTCATAAAATATGAAAGTACTAATGTGTAAAAGTAAAAAATTAAGGGGAAGGGGCTTGAGCTCCTTCAAGCCTCTCTCAGGTTCTGTTTTAACATTAAATTATTACTCATCTTCAGAAACATGAATGCCTTGCCCACAGGCCAAATGAAGTTTTGGCGAAATATCAACAAGAAAAAATAAGCAGGACTTTACCCTGCTTCGTAAATTGTCGCAGGCCTAGGTAAAATTAAGAAATGAAAATCGGAAGAAAGCATGAAGATAATATGCGTATCGTGCATCCATATAAAAATAAACTCGAGAACAAACGCTTGACAGCGAAAAAACCAAAAACGCGATGAAGAACAAAAACAAGGGGAATGCACTCACGGGAATATATTAACATCTATGAATGCCATACAATCGAACATTTATAAATTTAAGCATGTTTCAAATGTCTGTGTTTTTGACGAACTTACTTTTGACTAGTAGCTAAAATAGCACTTGTTCATCAATGCTATGATGATGCAACTGGTTTTCCACGGTTCCATAAACTTGGTAACATTAATCTGAACTAGGCCTATTGAAGACACATTGAAAAACATTTATTTGGCTCAAAATGTTCAGATATTCCCACGAGTGAATTTTCAAAATCACAAAAAAGTGAGAGCGTGAAATCACAAAATGTGTAAGCGACTGCGGAAGGCATGAGGTGTATCCGGCCACCTTCGGTAACGAGGAAAAAACCGGATTGAAAATGGAAGCGATGATGGTGACAAAAAAAGGGCGAGGTCTGATATTTGCATCAAATACCGGCAACAATTAATTATCACAGGTTGCAAAAATAACAGAACTAATATTGGCCATTGCTCTTTCTGCCCTGCTTGCATCAAACGTTTGAAGTCTAGCGGCAACCATGTTGCCAAAAGCGACATACTGATTGCTTGAAGGTTGCTCTTGATTTCTCAAAGCACCGGCTAATACTTCGCTGCTTCGGCTCACCTTCTCCACAGTTTGCAAAATGCTATCCTGTAACAATAACGGAAATATAATTGCTGCCTTCAACTGGTCTTTTGACAGAATAAAATATATCTTACTTTTAGACCTTCCGTAGATCTTTTTCTTTTCTTCGCCCTTTGTTCCTCTAAAAAACAAACAAATATGACACATATACAGAGCTATTAAGTATTACCATGAGTAACCAAAGCATTAGGTAAGAAGCATTACACCACAGTGGTTAACCAACCAGCCTAACAGGGTTAACAATGCAATTCAAAACGTTGGTTTGTTACAAAATAAAACATCCATGAATTCAAACAATTAAAAAAATGAGATAACTACATTATGAAGTTGTATCAACAAATGGCAATAATTGTCACCAATGAACGCTCTAAATGGACACTTTCGTTTGTGAATATTCTTAACCTCACTTAAATCATCGGGACTGACGTCATAATTACTGTTGATTATTAAATTATTATCATACAGCAATAAGCAAAAGTCCTTTAATCAATGATATGATACTTTTGTTAATGATGTAACAAAGGTTATATATACCTTCTGCCACCAAAGGTGATTGTTGAACAGAATCAGGTGCAAGGTCACTCATTAAGCTCGTACTAGCACTATCCTCTGATGGATGCGGTGAACAAACAGAATTGGAATCAAAACTGTCCAATTCACCATCAAAGGGAGGGCTACGTAAATGCACATCTTGCAATAACTCGTTGGAAAGGTTGGTGAATGTACTGCAAAAAGTAAAATCATAAAATACATATATCAGCGAACACACGCATACTCAAATTTAGCAAAAGTATTGTACACACTTACATTCGATGTTTTATGTGGTCTTTTAAAAATCCCATTGATTCAAAATGTTCCCAAGCAACAGCACTTATAGCAGGGGCACCACTGTATTGGGAGCTTTCAAATTTCTTTTTCTCTCTTGCATATCGATCACGAAGGTTACTCCATTTGGACATGCAAGTTTGCACTGCAAATAAGTGAAAACATTTCATCTAAGTACCCTAGCTATATATCATGAATAAATCAAGGCATAAAAGTAGAATACTAAAACAGCATGTATTTTTTCAATTAGAAAATTCCATAAAAAATATTCAACTAAATGTGGTTGCCAGTCACATGAAAAATAGCGAAGAAGCACTACCCTAGGCTACTGGACATCATTTCAGCATTGAGTTTATCAATGCAGTTAAACTGCGTGCTGAACAACATAATTATGTTCAGCAAAAATTTTAAAAATCCTGATTGAGAAAAAGTAAGTGTTTGAACGGTTGGCAGTAATTTCGCCATAGAAACTTCGTCACAGGATAACTTCGCCACACTTTGAGAAGGTGAGGGGAGATGTGGGTATAGTAGGAAAATGTGTTGGGGTATGGGGGGAGGAAGGGGAGATGTGGGGAAAGGTATGCGAAGAGGTGTAGGAAAGTGTGTTGGGGTGTAGGGGAGGTATGGAAAGGTGAGGGAGGAGATGTGGGGAAGTGTGTTGGGGCCCCACACCCAAACACACTTCCCTACACCTCCCCCATTCCTCTCGCCACATGCCAACACACTTCCCACTCACCCCATACACTCTTCTACACCCCTCCCCATACATCTTTCCTTACCTCCCCAACACCCCCCACCTCTTCTCACAGCTCCCTTCACTTTCCCCTACACCCCAACACACTTGCCCACTCACCCCATGCACTCTCCCCACATCTTCCCCACACTTTCGATTATGTGGCGAAGTAACCATGTGACGATGTTACCTTAATAAATTTAACTGAAAAAGCCCGATAACATTTTTTACGACAACCGGGAATTCAAAGTTTTGTTTTGGTGTAGGCAAGGTAAATTTTCGATGTATGAAAATGTGGCGAAGTTACCACGTGGCGAAGTTACTGGCAACCGTTCGAACAACGTCATCACGAAATCAACATAAAAATTCTTTTTGTCTTGGCAAGCATTTGGCAATTGAAACATAATCCCGAAAAGCTCCAGGCCTATTGTGTGGGGTGCAGCCAAAGGTTTGTTATCAATTTGGATAAATACAAAATGTTAAGTAAGAGAGAGGTGAGCCAGGATTATGGTTAGATAGGGATTACAGCCCAACAACATATGTTATAATCACATGTATTCCTTAAATACTATAGCCAATCTAGATACTGCATTAAATGCATATATATAACAGTAATAAAAAATCATTTCCATGAAAATGTGCCCATTTGGCAGCAAGAGAATTTCTGGACTTAACAGCTGCTGGCACAAACTAATCAAGAGCGCTTAACTATTGCATCGTAAAATTGCATTAACAGATTTAAAAGCAATTTAATATCAACTTCGTATGTTAAATCTAAAACCAGATTACAAATTGGCTTCAACATACAACTTTAATGCTAAAAAACAAGCAAATACGCATATAATAACTACCAGTATTAAACATACCAACCAGGTAACTTCAATTTGGATGATATCTCCTCCCATGCTTTTGTTTTTCTAAATTTATCACGAAAATGTGGGCTCTGGGTATTGTAGAGACATGCATATTCCTTCACCTCCTCGATTAATAGTTCATTTAAAGCCATTATCACAAACGAAAGACTTTCTAATATTACAGCCTACTTAACAAGTCTGTTGAACAGCAGTATATCATAATAATAATAACAAGTATATTTATTTGTAAACCCCTTAAGCAGAGATGACACATCAACACCTAACTAAGGGGCAGGATTGGGAAAAATCGATTGTAATCAATATTTGATTGCGATATTCTTTACTTTTTGTTCATCGAATGCACTGGAGCCTTTACTTTTTTGAATGAGTATCAAATATGGCCTTGTCTTCACTTTTTTTCGGTGCAATTCGGTATTCCATATACGATTCTGTTTGTCCAGATAACTTTATTTCACTTTAGTAAATTTGAAATAATTGTCGGTATGTCATTACCTTATTTCTAGTGATAAATTTTTTTTGTGCCTAAAAAAAACAAAAAAAAATATTTTTAATAGCAAAATTACTTTGCATCGATAATGTTATATACTATGTCTGTCGTTTGTCTGTAAGTTACCGCATGAATGTGAGGACATCACAAAAAATGCTTGGCATACATCGCCAAACTGCTAAATACTTAGTGTAATGTATCAAATATCAATTGCAATACTCCTTACTTTTTTAAACTACCATCGAAATCGATTACTTCTTTACTTTTTGGTGAACTATCAAATATCGATTATTTCTTTACTTTCTTGGGTATCGATTCCCAACCCTGCTAAGGGGCACTTAAAAGTATAAGTGTAGGCCTCTAAAAGGAAGGGTCTAGACCACCGGCTTTTATAGAAACAAACAAGCAGTCCGCTGCAAAGCAGGAAAATCGGACACCACATGACAGCGACGTCTTAAGAGAAAGAAACCAAGCTGCCAGTGCACCAGCCATTTGGTTAGGGAAACCGGGCCGGTGCTCTAGACACTGCCCATATAAAATGCAAATGTAAGTATAATGTGTAAATGCAAATATAAGTACATAAATGCAAATGTGATGCAGATTGTACTGGTGTATAATAAATATTGCATATTCCACCAAGTAACTTGAACTGATAAAGTTTATCACTGAAATAGAATTAAGCAGTTAAGCGTCACAAATAGCAAATTACTGGTACCAACTTATGCAAAGCTTTCAATATTTTATTGATGATCAGACTTGAACATCTTGCATGTTATGTTTTTGTGCAAAATCAAAATAATCTATATTTGATGAGTTGGCAGGAAAACCAACACGGACCAATGCCAGTCTGTGGACCAGCCGTTGAAAAACACTAGACTAGGCCTACTCTTTTAAAAGGTGCAAAAATGAGAAATTTTGAGCAAATATATTAGGAAGTGGTTATTTTTATGGGATCGTTACACTTGTCCGCTTGGTTTATGTTATTACTTCATCACGCTCTCGTACAATCGGGAAGAGCGCAAAGGGATAATGAAAGAAACAACTAGCTTACCAGTATTTGTACGGGCCCGTTCTTTATGCCAGTATTTCTAGGCTAGATTCACAGTGCCAACTGCTAGCCTATTATGATTTTAAGAGCAATTTAATTAGAAAGTGATCAATATAGTCTATGTTTGTACTTTTTTTAAACTGTCTTAACGAAGCTCAAATTTCAGACTAAAAAGTTGTACCGGTACAAGAAAGAAGAAACCAACTACTAGACTTGACTAAATACCGAACATATATACTATAGTTGTTGTAGTCTGATTTGTTTGTTACACAATTGCTGAACTAGTCTAGACCTACATCAATGGGATACCGGTACTTGACTGCTTGACCAGTGTTTACTCAAAATGTTCTGTAGCCAACCAAAAAACAACATCTGAAACTGACGGTATTGCACAGTTTAAAAGTCAATTAAAATCATATTATTTTGAATTAGCATTTCCTGATGTACCAGATATCTGATTGTTTGTATATGTCTAAATTGTGTTTTCTGAATATCTGTATTTTATACCTTACTGCATAAAGTTGTTTGCTCTTCTTGTCTCACTTGTGGAATTTTTGTCTTCTGTTGATTTTTGCTTTTAAGTGCCCCCTAGTTAGGTGTTAATGTGTTCTCTCCTTAGGGGGTTTACAAATTATTTGCTATTATTATTACTGTTAACTGGGAAGACCTAAGCTCACCTAACATTTTCAGCCATTAGGCTACAAACTAATGCATTGTGTGGTGTAGTCTATATGACATACAAGGTAGAAAACTGTGCAAATCAACTGTTCCCAGGACAAACCTATACTGGTACTGTATACTCTGATACTTGCCTAGAACCAACTGCCAGCGGCCTCAGTTCTTTCTATTGATCATCTAAATGCTTTAGGTCAGCATACAACATCTTTACACTATTACCCTAACCTACCAGCAGCAGAACCACTAGTCCACCACAGCCAAAAAGCCTACGTTAACGCCGTAAAAGTTAAACCAAATTTAAGTCGAACGGGAAACGTAAGAACTCACAAAATTTACGTACGAAACGGCTAAATTTTCCTGTGTGAACACAAAAACGTTGACGGTAACGTTGACGTAAACGGCTTCAGTGTGAACCCGCCTTTAGGCCTTGTTACGCAGTGCTCTATCTTGTCGTCTCGTGATACCAAACAAAGAACTATGTAAAAAATCGTCTGTATATATCATTATGGCAGTAGATCGAAACTGGAATGTCTTCCCATGCAAGCAGGTGCCGTTTTTGAGATATAAACATTTGAATATTGAAAAATTTAAGCGGATAAATATTATTGCGGTTCAGCGCATCACTGCTTTTTCGTCATTAGGTGTTGCCGTGTTGGTTTCAAAATGTTTCTCACTAAGGGTTCGATAACATTTTAAACTGAAGTAGAAAAAAATATCTAGTATATTGATTTTTAAGTTAAAGTTTAAGCTGAATTTGATTATTTTTGTTTAATTTTTAAATGAAGTGACAGCATTCAACTCGTAAAAAGTTAATTTACGCAAGTTAAAATGTGAAAGCATGCTCTTATCAGCTGTTTCGTCATAGTTACGCCAAACAGCGGATTAAAGTAAAACAACGAAATAGTGGAACTAGCAGTCTGCCAGTGCTAGTAGCTCAAACTAAGGTAGGTTTAACTGCTGAAGTGTAGAGATACGTAAAATTAAAAAGTTGAAGCGGTATTATTATTCCTCTTTAAAAGTCAGTTAACCTAGCTTATCGAAATGAGTTATAGGTTTGCTTGCACAAAAGTCATATAGCCTATCTGTATACTCTGTTGCTGGATAGGTTTGTAAGGAAATGATAAAAAGTCAGGCTACAGGTACGTGCTTTTTGTGGTAATACAATACCTGGATGCAATTTCTACGGACAGACTAGTTTTCTATACTGCTCAAATGGCCGAGTGATTAGAGCGTCCGCCTCGGGAGCTGTAGACTTGGGTTTGATTCCGAGTCGGGTCAAACCAATGACTATAAAATTGGTATTCATAGCTTCCCTGCTTGACGCTCTGCATTAAAGGGACAGTGTGGAGAACAAGCCGGCAAATCTACTTGTTGTGCCGTTGGGAAAAGCACTTAGCGGAATCCCCTCGTCTTGGTGTGGTAGACAGATGGCTGGCAACTCTTCAGCGAGCTCGTATAGCGCATTGATCGCTTTCTCGTGATAGGAGGATAAATATGCAACTAAATACAAAAATACTCTACCAATATTATTGGTGCTAATGGATCTCATTCAGCTTGGCGCATATCATTTTCATTTATCGGTAAGTAATAATTTAGAGAATCAATGGAATGCATGTATGTTCACTATGATGACGTCTATGAAAGTGAATCAAAAAAGTTAACTGCAACAAGTTTCAACACTCTTACACAGTAATGTGCTTTTAAATGGCTTAGTTTAGATTGTACTGAAAAAGTTATTGCTGCTAACAATTTTGCAATATGGGATATAAATTCATTAACTGATCTGTCACCGAACGCCCACAGGTATGGTTTTCATCAATAATGCTATTTTCGATTTACCAATAAAAGAAATATTAAAAGGCGCGTATGTTCGAATTCTAAAAGAAAATTTCCAGAAGATGATTCTCCTGAAAGAATTGAAAGTTTATCCATACAAGCGTTGCGGTCATCAAGTTCATTCAACATTTGTGAAAAAAAAAGAAATCAGTGACTTGGCAGAGGCGATGATCTCTGCTTTTCCATCCACTTCAGGAAGATGTCTTTCAATATTTTGTAAGCAATTACGACATCTTCTGTGCTACGCAAGCCTCTGCTTTTTCTACTTTTGCCCAGTTAATTTTCCCTTTGGAAGGCGACAGAGCCGAAACATCTAATGCTGCCAACGCAGATGCATAGCTTATTTGCGTTTATTTTGCTTAACTTGGACTGTCTGTTAATTTTTTTTGTTTAACTTAACGTATTCTGTGTGTGTGTATTTTGTTTAACTTATTGTCATCAACTTTCCCTTTGGAAGGCGATAAAGCCGAAACATCTAATGCTGCCAACGCAGATGCATAGCTTTTTACGTGCATTTCGCATAGCTTTGTTGCATTGTACTTACTGCCTGTAAATTTTTTTTAACTTCTACTGTCTGCGTACATTTTGCTTAACTTGGACTGTCTGTTGTTATTTTTTTTACTTTTTACATAGTAGCTGTTTGTATGTATATTTTATTCAGTTTATACTGTCTGTCCAGTTTGTTTCACTCGATGAGTGCTTACATTACGCTTCAAGGCGAATCAAGAGTAAATTCTGTTCTTTTTCTTTACCGGTACTGTTTTTACAAATGAAGGAGAGAAAATTCAGCGTTTATTTGCTACATTAGAAAAAATATTTTGCTAGGGTTATGCTGATAATAGTTTTCGGTAATTCTAACGTTTTCGTCGAGCTCAACTGGAATTTACAGCATTAAATTAAACAAGATTAAAAGCTTGCCTGATAACTGCTGCTCATAACCAGATAAGGCCAGCTGGATACTGCTTTCAAATAAGTTGTTACCACATCTGGGCCAGGACCGGCAAAAACATCTACACCGCTATCTAGATCTGGGTTTGATCAGTTGTAGTTTTGTAACGCAATTCTTCCAGATCTGGTCCAGATTGGGCTACCAGACCTGGCCCAGTTTAGCACGCGCCGTCTGGCACAGCTCTGGGGCTGATCCAGAGTCGTGGTGCCAGATCTGAGCCAGATGGTTCGAAACGCATACTTCCAGATCTGTTTCTGATCTGAGAAAAGATGAACTGGCTGTCTGGGTTGCTTTGTGGCTGAAGGGACCTTCTTTTCTATTGCAGGAGCGAGCGAATCTTCAGTCCTTTGAACCTGCACTAACTGTACATAAAATACCATGTACGTTAGGATCTGCCCTTGATTTGGACAAGCTCATTGATGCCTCTCCTTCTCTATATGCTTTAAAGAAGCGCTGCGGTTACCTGACTGCATTTACAGAGTATGTCCAGGCAATTGCCAAAGGAAGCACATTCAAAAAACCTACTCTAGATGCTACTTATTTGGATTATGCTTTTTAAAAAAAATCGTAAAATATGTTCAGTTTCGATGTTTCGGGGCCGCTGTTGAACTGTTCAGTAAAGAATCTCCTGATGAATTCGATTCGATAATTAAACGTTTATACAGTAATGCTAAAGACCCGGATTCATCTCGTCATTTAAATGAACTTAAAACGTTGCGTATTTTACGCCCATGTGTGGGATCGGACAATTCCTTCGTGTTGAAGGTCGCCTTGCTGCCTGTCAACACTAAACACCCGATAATTCTGCCAGGCAGACACCCGCTGACAAGATTACGAGAGGGCAGGGCACGGCGTACCTAAATATACGTTAACTAAAACCCTTGAAAACTCCTGGGTTATTCATGGTAACTCGAGTGTAAAGCATTACATCGTTGACTGTGGTAAATGCGCCATTTTAAAAGCTAAGCCTATCAAGCAGTTGATGGCTGATTTGCCAGCTTGCTGAGTTACGGTTTGTAATGAACCTTTTAAATTTTCTGGCATTGATTATTTGGGACCTTATTTGTTTCGGCAAAATCGAAGTGAATGTAAGGCGTGGAGATTGTTGTTCACCTGTCTGTGTACACGTTGCTGGCAGGTGGAATTGGTGACGAGTCTAGACCTGAACAGCTTTCTTCTCGCTTTCAGCCGCTTTACTAATGTTCGTGGAGCTGTCGACACTATATTTTCGGATAATGCTTCTACTTTTCGTGCAGCCTCAGATAAATTACCTAGCCTACTGGGGTCCACGGAATTTTGTAACTCTTTGCGTAAGTCTAATATTAATTGGATAAACATACCTCCTTATGCACCTAGTCAAGGCGGAAGCTGGGTGAGCATGGTCAAGTTATTTAAAGACGCTTTGAGTCGGGTTCTGGGGGAATCTCGCCGTAAACCCACGTTAATCGAGCTACAAACCTTCTTTTCTGACGCTGTAAGAATCGTCAATGACCGGTTTCTCACCATCCCTAGCGATCAACCCAATGATTTGTACCCCATTACACCTTCATCCTTTTTGGGACCAAATTTGTCACCTAACTCTTCCATTTGTGCATTTCATGAAAAGGGTGATTTGCGTAAGGATTTTTCGTACAACTCTTCCCTGGCACATAAATTTTGGTTGTCTTGGATGAAATTGTATTTGCCTAGTCTGCAGAGTCGTAATAAATGGAGGGTATTGCATACGAACATTGAGCCCGGCCAGCTGGTTTTGATCGGGGACTCGGAAGATTTGTCCGGTCGGGGAGCCTATCGGTTGGGTAGAATTCACTGTGAGCAGCCTCAGATTCGTAAAGGACAAGAGGTTGTACGACGGGCGACAGTTGCTGTAATTAGTAATTCCAAGCCGGGAGAAATTGAACTAGTACTTCGCGATCTTTCCAAAATTGCTCCTGTGTGATGTAATTTACGTCACTTTTTTTATTGTTTGTGACGTGTGTGTAGGCCTATATTGTTTTTTTTAACTGCTTTTTTATTTGCATGATATCCATACAGGTTTAGTAGTATTTAGTTGCATATTTATCCTCCTATCACGAGAAAGCGATCAATGCGCTATACGAGCTCGCTTAGGAGTTGCCAGCCATCTGTCTACCACACCAAGATGGGGGAGCCCCGCTAAGTGCTTTTCCCAACGGCACAACAAGTAGATTTGCCGGCTTGTTCTCCACACTGTCCCTTTAATGCAGAGGGTCAAGCAGGGAAGCTGTGAATACCCAATTTTAAAGTCATCGGTTTGACCCGACTCGGAATCAAACCCGAGTCTACAGCTCAAGAGACAGACGCTCCATACCACTCGGCCATCTGAGCTGTATACAGGTCTCGCGTTGCTAAATGAAAAACAAAATAAAATGTTTGAACTTGTTACTTGTTAAGCTTATTTTTATTCTAGATGTGTCTTGTGACTAGTGTAACAAGTTGAACCAAGGAAAACCTGAATAACGAACCGATTGCCCTGAATTAATTGTCGTGCATTTTACTTTAATTTTTTGTCGCTTAACCGTCGAGATAAATAATATAGTGACTGTTATACTCACGTTCACCATATTAATGGATCCTATGTGCCTTCATGTTTTACTGGCTTACTAAATTTGTTTATTTTATTTTTTGCATTTAGATATGTGCTTTCACTATTATTATTCGTGTGAAGTTTTCCGCTGGATAGCTATCACAGGGGCCGCTATGTTAATGCACGATCTTTTAATTTACTCGCCTTGCCACGGTCTCGAACTCTCGTCTCCAAAATTTACTTTGAATGAAGTCAAGTATGTTGAAGTCATTGTGCAAGGCGCTTTTGACCTCGCATGCTCGTAATCTATCAAACTGTATACTTAACTCTTGTGTTTTGTGTTAATGTTTACATTACAATATGTTCAATTTGTTTGTGTCTATGTGGGTATCTAATAAAGGAGTTTTTTTTTTTGTGTATTGGTGCAGGCTTTCACCTAAAAGCTATCAAAATTTGGGTTTTCAAGTTTATGATATGTATTTTTTTTGGGGGGAGTAGGCCTATATTTGTTTAATTGTT
The DNA here is from genome assembly GCA_964006365.1 of Trididemnum miniatum. Taxonomy (NCBI): domain Eukaryota; kingdom Metazoa; phylum Chordata; class Ascidiacea; order Aplousobranchia; family Didemnidae; genus Trididemnum; species Trididemnum miniatum. Next base: position 1,570,036 of record OZ023232.1, on the reverse strand, counting down.
TGATATTTACGTTGTGTCACTCATTCATTTATATATGTTTTTTTTTCCCAACATTAGTCCTGGCGCTAAAAAACATCCTTAGTTGCGAAGGGCCGTAAAATTCCCTGATAATAATAATAATAAACTGTATAATGCGTGTTTTTCTTCGCTTAATCAACGTAATTTTGTAGTTTTGCACACTGCACGCTATGAGTTAAACTTTATTCACCTTTCTTTTTCTTTGGTCAGTTGTTCTCATGCAGTTGGGCGATGAAGACGTTTCATTTTTCAAGTCATATATTTTTGGTTCAAGCAAGTCGTTTGAATAGAAATTCAATCGGTTTAACCTTCGATTAATTTTTGCTCTTGCTGGTATTATTTTTGTTGGTCATTAAAGAAGAAAACTATACTTTTTATCTCGTCTTATGCCAGCGGAGTGAAGTTTCAGGCGTTCCGCCTAAACAGTTGAAGCAGAACTTAAGATCTTTGGGAAGAAGTCTGAAAAGTCAATAACCCTTATCTTTTGAAAGTTCAGTTTTTAACACCCACACCTCAACACACTTTCCCACACCTTCCCACATTTTTTCACACCCCCACCTCTCTTCACCTTCGCCCACACTCCAACACACTTCCCTCACACCTTTTTTTAGGCTACTTCCCCCACACCCCAATACATTTTCCCACACGCCACACCTCTCCCACATTTTTCCACACATCCCACCTCCCCCACACCCCAACACAATTTCTGACACCTCCCCCACACTTCTCCACTCTCATTCCCTAAACTCTCCCATTCCTTCCCCCACACCTTTTCATATTAAGCGCATGTAGGCCTACACTATGAAAGAATGAAGCTCTTTTTGCCGTCCAGTGTTTTTGGCGGGAAAGTGATGACGTCAGCTGCAACTCATCAATACATTAATGCAACGCACCCGGGAGTGTGTACATCCAATTTTAAAGGCGTGCTAATTTTACCATTGTTCACATCATAAAAACCTGACGTCAGACGATTTTTCGTGTAGTGAAAGATTATATGTATAGATATATGCTAAAAATGGCCCATAAAGTGAAAAGGGGCGATGGTTTTTGTTAAAAATGCAAGCCAGTACAGTTTACTTGCGTAAGGTATTGAAAAAAAGCGGCGTCAATTTTTTGTTACACCTCTCCTGCGGTTGCTGGAAACTTCGCCACATGGTAAGTTTGCCACGGAAACTTAGTCACATAGTAATTTGCCTCACTTTCAAAGTTAAAATGCCACTTGGGCTAGATTCTAAAAAATCAGTGAACTAATCCTAATTGACAGATTAACCTCTAACCTATAGCTGCAAATCAACCGAGCCTAACCGTAACCGAACCTAAACCTAACCTAACCAAACCTAAACAAACTTATTCTAACGTAACCTTAACTGAACCTAACCCTAACCCAGTGTTTCTCAAGCCTTTTCTCCCCGCGGCCCAAAATTCACCTATTTTTTGCTAAAATGACTTTCGCGGTCCACACGCAATTTGGCATAATATTGATGTTGTAATGCACATATTTATTTATAAACGAAACAGCACTTACAGAAACAATCAGTAGCAGTATACATAACACATGTTTACCGTATTTCACTTCGACACCCGAGTTAGCTTCTCAAGGCATGGCTCAATGTTGGACAGAGCTAAGCGGAGCGGATGCTGAACATTGAGGCGATTTCTAATGGAAGTTTTCAGCACCGTCAGCTGAGAGAAGCCGGCTTCACACATATATGAGGTTGGAAAAGGCAGAAGTACGTACTTCGCCTCATGCCATAGAAGTGGCTTCTTCTTCTTAACATTTGTCCAGAATTCAGTTAGGGACGTGGTCTGAAACATCTGTTTAAACCCGGTGTCATTTTGAATTTTAATCATGTTTTCGCTGAACTGAAGCCTGTCATCATCTGGGTCAATGGCAAATGTAAACGGATTCTTCACCCATTCGAATTCTTTCATTTTCTCTGGAATGTACTTATCAAATTGGACGCACAAGTTCTTGAGATGGGTGAGGGCTATCTGTTTCATTTTCTCCTGGACTGCATCATCATTTGCGTCCTCGAGAATTAAGTTGAGATTTGGAAATGATGCAAACTTGTTTTTCTCCACCCTCGCACTCCAGAGGCAAAGCTTGTCTTTGAAAGCCGAGATTTTATCAACGGTGTCGATGAGGATCTTCTGCTTTCCCTGCATGGACAGGTTCAGTTGATTCAATTCGGCCATGATGTCACCCAGATAGCCTAAACACGCTTTCCACTGAATATTTTGAAAGTTGAGAGACAAGGTCAGATTTTTCTCATGTAGAAAAGTTTCGACTTGAACCTGAAGCTTCAGAACTCTTTCGATGACTTTTCCCTTTGACAGCCAGCGGACTTCTGAGTGAAACAGCAGGTTCTTGAACTCGGAACCCATCTCCTCACACAATTCATTAAAAAGGCGCGTGTTCAATGCACGAGCCTTGATGAAGTTGACAATACTCACAACATCCTTCAGCACCTCACTCAGTTCACCACTTAACTTCTGGCTCGCTAAGTTCTCTCGGTGAAGCAAACAGTGCACAATCATAATGGCAGGATTCTTCTTCTTTACTTCGGTAACAGAGCCCTTCCGACTTCCCAGCATAGATGGTGCCCCATCACAACAGATGGAGAAACAGTTGGCCCATTCGATACCATGGTCCATAAAAAAGGAATCAACAAGGTTGAAAATGTCAATTCCCTTCGTTGTCGTCTCCAGGGGTTTGCAGAACAGGAAATGCTCCTGCAGATCATCTGGACCACTGATTTGAACGTACGTCAGTAGTTGAGCACACTTTGCAACATCTGTAGTCTCGTCGAGTTGCAGGCTAAAGTCGCCAGAGTCCTTAATTTTTTGGATAACTTGCTCCTTCACGTCCAATGACATGTCCATAATCCGCCTCTGAACCGTGTCATTTGAAAGTGGCGCCGATGCCAGTTTAGCAGCTTGCTCTTTGCCACACATCTGCCGAACCACATCAATTGACGCCGGCTTGATCAGCTCTTCACCCACACCAAAGGCTGCCTTCTTCCGGGCAATTTGAAGCTAAACCTGATATGAGGCCATCACCGCATTTTTTGACTTCTGGAGAAACGGGTTTTGCGGAGAACTGAGCCTCTGTTTCTTTACATTCGCCTCCTTCCTTTGAAAGAACTCAACGCCTTCCTTGGAAGGTTCAGGATGCTTCGAGTGTAGGTGCCTAGTTAGCTTGCTCTCTTTCAGAGCCTCATTGGATAGAATTTCGAGGCATAGAACACATTGTGGACATTCCCTACCGCTCTTATCACGAACTGGTGTAAATCCGAAGCGCAAGAAGTCTGACTTGTACTTTCTTTTCGACATCCTTTAGTTTAGCTTTCGAGAAATGGAACCTAGTAGGCTAACATTTAGTAGTCGGTAAAACCCGAGTTGCAGAGGTTTGTGATGTCATAGTTAAAAACCAAAAAACATAAACAATTGATACGGAAATACCATTATTGCGTTGTGTCTGCATGGTGCTCCCTCGCAGACTTAAACACAACATTATCTAAAAAAAAAATGGAAGTGCAATGTTTCTTCTCGGTTTCTATTGAAGGCTTCGCGGCCCAAATACAACCCCTCCGCGGCCCAATTTTGGGCCGCGGCCCATAGCTTGAGAAACACTGCCCTAACCGAACCAGAAAATCAGACTTAACTTTTCGAATATGAACTTTGAAACGATTGTAAAATTTGCTCGACGCTCAAGGTCGAAATCTCGGTGACGTCTGGAAACTTACCGACCTTGTGGCAAAGTAACCATGTGACGAAGTTTCCATGGAGAAATTTCCCTGTGGCGAAGTTTCTGGCAACGCTTTAAACTATGCCATTAAGATTTGATCATGTATATACCTTATTTTTCGGACGATAAGGCGCACTTAAAATCCTTCAATTTTCTCAAAAATTGAATTTGCATCATCTCTAAAAAATGCAGCTTAAACATTAGTTTTAAAGATTTGCGTATCAAAAAGAATTGCAAGCTTCAGAAGTGGAAAGCATCACCTCTAAAACTGTTAATGGCTTCCTTCTTATTTCTTTACTCTTCCTTACTTATATCAACGATATACCTAACGCTTCAAATTCAATCCCCAGACTATTTGCCGATGATACGTGTTTAGTAATTCATTCTGCCAATCCTGGTTTATTAAGAAACAACATAATTAGAGAACTGCAAAAGATACACATTTGGACAAACGCCAATACAATTACCGTCAATCCCCAAAAAACTATGACTCTAATTATGCCTCCCAAGATTATCAAACCAAGCCCAGATATTGAAATACAATTCCTAAACACGCCAATTTCAGCAAATGATCAAATTAAGTACGTGGCCATCACTATCGACACAAGACTAAATTTTGAAGAACATATTGGCATAGTGGCGAAAAAAATTTCTAGATCCTTAGATGTAATGTGTAAACTTAGAAACGTGCTATCTCCAAAAGCTTTGCTGGTCTTATATTATTCCATGATTCATCCACATCTGCTATATGGTATTACTATTTGGGGGAATACATCAAATCAAAATCAAAATCAAATCTTCATTATACTCGCCGTAATACGCCGAAGCGTGTAACGAGTTGCGGGGCCCATCTCCGCGGCTTAGCGCCTGGGCAACACAGCTCCGAAGAATCGTCGCAACGGTGGCGAGTCGTTGGCGACACTGTGCCGATTTGACCGGCCCGGGAATCGAACCCCAGACCTCCCGCACCGATAGCGTGCGCTTAGCAACTGAGCTAACGGCCGGTTTTGGGGGAATACATACAAAAAAGTAATTAAAAAGATTAAGAACACTCCAAAATAAAGCTGTTAAAGTATTGGGCGGTGGCAGATGGCAGGACCATGCCTCTGCTTATTATTCACAATTAAATATTTTAAAATTAGAAGATCTTTATACTTACGAAGTAGCTAAATTGATGCATAAATATTCGCAAAATAAACTGCCGAAAAAACTTTCATCCTTTTTTACCCCCGTAAATGCGATACACTCACGAACAACCCGGTTGGCATCATCTGAACTTAATCTGAGCTTACCGTTTTATAGAACAGAAAAACTGCAGAGATCTTACAAATTTCAAGGAGTCATAATTGGGAACTCGGTGCCACAAGAGATGAAGATACTGTCTTTTAATCAGTTTAAAATTAAATTGAAAAAGCATTTAATTTCAAAGTATTAGACTAATAGCTTGTACTATCTAAATGTGATAGCATTCAAATCACTTAAGATTAAGAGAAATACAATGAAATGTAATATAGCACAAAAATTAATCCAGGAAATATATGTAAACATCCAGCAGCCTGAATTGACTACAAGGGAGCTGCTCGACTCGATGACCGAGAGGTTCCTTCGCAGCTTCCTGCTACAATTCATGAAACCTTACCTTTTTGTTTAAGTGCGCGTTTATTTTCCGTATCCGTTTATTACCGTTGTTTAATGTAATTTAGATATGTTCAGTGTATTTTTGTTGTTGTTTATCTAAATGCGTTCGATTTGGTGTGGTGTATTGAGTTGTTAAAAATAAAATTATCTTATCTTATAATGGTGAAAGTAGTAATTTACCACCGGTTTTGCTGTCAGAATAAGCTTGTCAGGTGGATATAACTTTGCTGCGTTTGGCGTTATATATCAAATTCTTGGGGAGATGGTTTTGTTTCGAGAACTTATACGCAGGTGGCCAGGTAGATTTCAACAGCTATTTTGTTTTGCAAAAAAAGATAACCTATACGACGCTCAGAATTTCTAAAAAAAATATGCAAAAGTGATGTTTTTACAGTGTTTGCATACTCATTATTACCACCAATTACAGTGCTTTATTACGGTTTCAATTTTTGTTACAGCCGTGGTAAGAATCCAACAAAAAACGACGGATTCGCAAATGGAACACTGGGTTAAGCGATGGTTGAAGGGGGCCAAGGACCGCTTACAAGGCCACCAAAGGCTTTTGAAAGATCAGTGATGACCCCCATTTTCCAACTTGGTATAGATTATCGTATTTTTTGGATCATAAATTGGACTTAACGTAACGATTTATTAGTGCACGTTAGATTCAAACTGCACGCACTCATCAGGATTAATTTAGTTAAAAAGTAACAAATTTCTAAAAACCATCTGGCATTTTTTTCAAAAAAGTTTTTTAATTAATTATTTCATTTTTGTTTATGCGTCAAACTATCTTTATGTAAATCAATTTTCAAAAAGTTAACCAAATTAAAGCCTCTAAATTTTTTAACCTTTAAGTAGCCTATTACTTTTTTAAATTACGCATACTTTTCGTAAGATGTGCTTGTTTCAAGCAGGAGGAAGACAACCACTTTGCGTGTTGCAGATTAAATTAGTACAGCATATTATTAACAACTTTTCGATGTTGTTTTACAGTAGCCTATCATAAATCTTTTTTTTGGAAAGTCGATCGTTTTTTGCGCTTGGTTTCATGTAACCATATAACAAGATGACCAATCGGATAAATTTAACTGATCTATTTTTTTGCTATCGAACAGCGATGTAAAAAGTATTTTGAAACTGTATTTACGTAAAAGTATTGTTACTGAGGGCAAAACTACTTGAAGTAAACCCAGGGAGCAGGGTCTGGCGGCCAGCCGTCGTATTCAAGGCGGCTGTGGGCGGCATGGGCGAAAGCGGATACCGCCATCGAGCCGCCCTCTAACCTCTAGTGTGTTTTCCAAAGAATACAATAGAGTTTTTGCAACAGCTTGCTGAATTCGTTCCGCCAATCCGCTGCCCACAATAACTTTGCTGAAAACTTGAAATATTTTAATAGCGGCTTCCGCCATCAGGCCGCCGGTGAGCCTTTGATCAGTTTTTGCCAAATATTGAGAACATTTAACCTCTAGCTATCCGACGTCGTGCCACCGATCTGTTGCCGACGACAACTTTATCTAAAACTAAAAAAAAAATTAATATTTATATAGCGGCTTCCGCCATCGGGCCGCCGGTGAGCCTTTGACCAGTTTTTACCAAAATTTGAGAACAATTTACTGCTAGCTCTCCGACGTCGCGCCGCCGACCTGTTACCAACGACAACTTTGTCTAAAGTGTAAAAAAATAAGCGGTATCCTCCATCGGGCCTCCGGTAAGCCTCTGAAATCACAAAAAGAATTTAGTGATCTAGAAAAACAATTCAAAAAGCAGATGGAGTTGATATACGAAGAAAACTTAATGAAGGAGATGTATGACAAACGGCTAAATTTACTAATACATGGTATAGAAGAATCAGTCGCAAGTACATGGGGATCAAAAGAACAAACAATCCAAATCTTTCAAGAATTTCTATCCCAAGGTCTTAGCATTGATCCGAAAAGTATGAACATCATTGACATCCACCGTCTGCCACAAAGACCAGTTTTTGTGAACGGAGCCAAAAAAACTCGTCCAATAATTGTTAAATTATCTACCATTGAAGAAAGAAAACGCATATTCTCATCCCTTAAGAAATTGAAAAATTTCAATAAGGTCAGAAAAGAGTCCAACACTCTTCCAGTATACGTGACCGAACATCTTCTGAAAGATTTTCAAAACCAGAAGAAACGACTTATGCCACAGTTCAAGGAGGCTCGAAAGCTAAACAAATCCACGTACTGGAGAGTTGTTGAAGGTCAATACTGCCTTTTTGTGGACAATGTTAAAATATTGCCGACATGGTAAGCTATATTAACAGGTAAAATCAAGTATAAGTGTATTTTGTAGCTAATTTAATAATCGGTGCATTGGTAGTAAATTGAGTAATTATTTTATTTTTTTATTTATTTATTTATTCATTTTTTTTCTTCATTATTTAACCAAATGGATTGTAATGATTTGCTATAAATCATAAATTAATTGCACAACTGACGAATGAGGCTACAACTGTATATGTATTATGAAATGCTATTGTCGTATGTCTTGTATAATGTCATAAACTTGCAGTGACTGCTATATAAATCAATTCTATCAAATTCTCTTAGGCCGATAACAAGATTGCGTAATTGATTGTTACTGTATAGGCAATAATATAATACTGTATAGGCAATAATACTGTATAGGATTGTCGGTTGTAAGCTCAGTGTCAACTCGCTATAGCTCGATTTCTTTGCTTTATGTTCAATTCTAACTCAGGTCGAAATGGCAATGGGGAAGAGCGAGGTGACTGCCTGGCTGAAAGTCAGGAAACCACAGCAAATTTTGGTCAATTACAATTAGCTGACTCACTATTTCAACGTTTCTCTGAAAAGATTTCCCCTTCTCTTTATTATTCGGTAGATTCTGGAATACTAAACAATAGTGAACAAAATATTATCATTTTTCATGCAAACATCAGGTCCCTACAAAAAAACTTTCAATCGCTGTTAGATCTTATTAATACTTTTACTAAATACCCAGACATCATATGTATAACTGAAACGCGACTAAGGGGGTCACCCCTCATGAATGTAACACTTCCAAATTATGAACTACTTTATTCCAACTCACCTACAAATGCAGGTGGCGTTGCAATGTATATTTCGAAAAATTTCGCGATTCAATCAGTCAGTAAACAAGATTTACTTATTCAAAATTGTGAAGATCTTTGGTTACACGTTAGTTTACGTAACACACCTATACAATTTGTTATTGGTGTATTGTACAGACACCCACACAATTCCGCACGTGAATTTTTAGAACGTCTTAATAACAAAATCGAAGATTTAAATTCCTCAAAAAAAATCTATTACATTATTGGTGACATTAACATCGATATCAGTCCAAATGTTCGGTCGTCTAACAAGCAAAATTACTTGAATATGCTAGAAAGCAACGGAGCTGTTTCAATCATTAACAAACCAACTTGCATAACACCAACTTCTTGTACAACTCTGGATCACATAATAACAAACGATCACAATCATACCATTTTACCCGGTATCATAAAGACTGATATTAGTGATCACTTTCCAATCTTTTGTGAGATAAATATCGACCATAAAATCAAAATCGTGAAAAAAACGTACATTAGAGACCTCAGCAAATTCAAACTAGATTCTTACTGTGACGAGCTAAATATATCTCTGCATAACTATTTACTAAACTTACCCAGCATGCAAAACTCCAATCTTATACTTGAGCAAGCATTTCAGGAATTCGTCAATGTTGTGAAAAATGTAGTTGATAAACACGCACCTCTAAAAATTGCCCCGCAAACAAAATAGATTAAATAAAAAACCTTGGATTACTAAAGGTCTTGTGACTTCAATTCGCAAAAAGCAAAAATTATTTGAAACACACTTTCTGAAAGGAAATGACAGTCAAAAAAGATTTTACAAACTATACGCGAACAAACTTAATAAACTGAAATATCATTCGAAGAAAATGTATCTAAACAGGGAATTTGAAGAAAGCAAACACAATCCGCGAAAAACTTGGAAAACCATTAACTCACTACTCCACAATAAAACAAAAACTGCTGATTTTCCTTCAGAAATTAAAACTGATGGTATCATAGCTGATGACCCTACTGAAATTGCAAACTGTCTCAACAAATATTTTTGTATCATAGGTGAAAAGCTTGCACAGAATGTGCAAACAAACAATGATCTAAACTATAGAACGTACCTAAAGAATCCTGTGTCATCTACAATATTCTTGCAACCTACGCAAGTATCGGAAGTGTATAATGCAATGATGTCACTAAACACGAATAAATCACCCGAATTCGACAATATTCCAGCGTATTTCGTGCGAAGCGCAGCTAAAATTCTCGCCTATCCACTTTCGGTACTTGTTAATCAATCTTTTGAACTTGGCTATTTTCCAAGTTGCCTAAAAACAGCTAAGGTTATTCCCCTACACAAAACAGGAGAAAAATGTTTGCCTACAAATTATCGTCCTATTTCAATTTTAACATGCTTCTCAAAAATTTTTGAAAGATTAATATTTACAAGATTAACGAATTTTTTTGATAAGCACTCAGTGATATCGCCCACACAATATGGATTTCGTAAACATCACTCGACTTCACATGCTATACTTGATATAGTTACTAAAACGTACGATAACATCAATAATAATGAATATACCGGTCTAGTTTTTCTAGATTTAAAAAAAGCATTCGATACCGTGTCACACGAAATTCTAATAGGGAAGCTAAAGCACTATGGTATACGAGGACAAGCACATGAATTGTTGAACTCATACCTCGCAGGAAGAAAACAATATGTCACAGATAGCCATATCTCTTCAACAACTGCAAATATCTCATATGGGGTACCGCTAGGGTCTACACTCGGGCCACTTTTATTTCTGATATATATTAATGACATATACAATAGTACGTCCTCACTACCTACATTATTCGCAGACGATACCTGCCTGGCCATAAACGCAAATTCACTTTCTAATCTAGAATTAAACATCAACTCAGAGCTAGAAAAGATATCAAAATGGGTAAATGCCAATCAACTAACCATAAACCCTGAAAAAACTAACATACTTGTAATCCCACCTAAGCTTAAATCCACTCACGATAAAATTGTTGTAAACATTAATTCAACTCCAATTAAAATTGTGAAAGAGGTGAAGTATCTAGGAATAATAGTCGATAACAAATTAACTTTCGGACCACATATTGCTCACTTGGAATCTAAACTATCCAGAGCCATTGGAATATTATCAAAACTCAAACATTTCTTGCCTTCGCCTTTGCTTTTAAAACTGTATTATGCGCTATTTCATTCAAATCTATTATATGGGTTATTAGTTTGGCACAATACCTTCAAAACGTACACCAGTAAAATAACCGGACTCCAAAATAAAGCAATTAAACTAATTAGTAATTCAAAGCGCACTGACAAATGTGGTCCCGTCTACAAAAGTCTTGGAATTTTGCAACTTCCTGATCTACATATCTACGAAACTGCGATCTTCATGTATAAATTCCATAAAAATAAACTTCCCCTATCTTTTTCGAGATACTTTGTACGAATCGCTGAAATTCATTCAGCCAATACAAGAAGTAGCACTACTGGGCTTAAATATAACATACCGCAATATAAAACAAACCGACTCCAGCGCTCCATAAAATACGTGGGTGTAAAAATATGGAACAAAATACCTGATTCGATCAAAATAAACAAATTCAGTCAATTCATTAAACTACTCAAATTGGACCTAGAAAAAAATTAAAATTCCCTTCTCACTTTCTCTCATAACTGACTGCTAATCTACCCATTACAAATTCATTGCTGGCTAAATTCAAAAGGCATAATAACCTAATAAACGCACGAATAAGGGTGGTTGCTTGACTTGAAGACCCTAAGACGGTCACTTCGCAGCTTCCCTGTCGCAAAGATTTCAAACTATTTTATGTTAAGACGTATTGTGTACGTTTATATATTTTTGTTATTATTATTAAGTGATTTCCTTTTTTTTGTTATTATTGTAAATGCGATGAAATAAATTGAATCTGAAATCTGACCAGATTTTGCCAAAACTTAAGAACAATTTACTGCTAGCTCTCCGACGTCGTGCCGCCGACTTGTTGCCAACGACAACTTTGTCTAAATTGCAAAAAAAGAATAAGCGGTATCCGCCATCGGGCCGCCGGTAAGCATCTGTCCAGTTTTTGCCAAATATTGAGAACATTTTAACCGCTAGTTCTCCGACGTCGTGACGCCTACCTGTTGCCGACGATAACTTTATCTGAAATAAAAAAAAAAATAATATTTGTATAGCGGATTCTGCTATCGGGCCGCAGACGAGCCTCTGACCAGTTTTTGCCAAATATTGAGAACATTGACCTTGCCAAATATTAAGAAAACATTTAACGGCAAGCTCTCCGACGTCGTGCCGCCTACCTGTTGCCGACGATAACTTTATCTAAAATAAAAAAAATTAATAATAATATTTATAGCCTACAGCAGCTTTCTGCCATCGGGCCGCCTGTTAGCATCTCACCTGTTTAAGCCAAAAATTGAGAACATTTTACTGCTGTCTTTCCGACGTCGTGCCGTCGGCAACTTTGTCTGAATTGCATAAAAAAAATAGGCGGCTTCCGCCATCAGGCCGCCGGTAAGCATCTGACCAGTTTTTGCCAAATTAAGAATACTCCAGTTGGCTGTGCGAGGCCGTGCCGCAGATCTTTTGCCAACAACAACTTTGTCTAACATTACTGCAAAATTATATTTAAAGCGCGGGTTAATCCCGCTATTAATGAGCTTCAGCTGACAGCAATTCTTTGAAAAAAAAAATTAGAACATTACGATTAGCTCTCTGACGTCGTGCCGCCGATCTCTTACCGACGACAACTTTGTCTCACTACTAGGAAAATAATATTTAAAAATTTGCATGAAGTTTTCGCACTATGCACAAATTGCAAACATTTTAATAGCGGCTTCTGCTGACAAACCATCAATCTGATCAGATTTTGCAGGAATAATGCGAATGTTATCACTTGCTTGGTGACGTTGTAGGCTAATTGCTATGATCGATTTCCCACAGTAACGTACATAACGTAAAAAACAGTTGTTAAAAAACCCTGATGTTTTCAGTACGAGGATAAATCTTCTTTTCAAAATAAACTTTTGCAATGCTTGATTGATTTTTGCCACGTACTCAGTTAGCGTCGCAAACGTTCATTGGCTGAAATTTCATGCAGCTAACCAATGCAATTATAGACTATAGAGATGTGCTTAACCTTTACTTTTGAGTAACGGTTCCAAGTGATTACTTTAGAAAAGATATTCGATACTTTTTATCCGTTACTTGTATTCGTTTAGGTAATCACTAGGGCAACCAAAAGTCAATAACGTCAAACATTATTACCTGGCTCAGAAAGTCATTAAACTTCTACTAAGCATGTTTTAGCTTCAAACTAGGCGTAGTTTAAAAGTTATTAGGTCAAAATAAAGTCAAAATCTGCTTTTTAAGTCAAGATGCAAAATCTGCGTCGTTTATATTGTTTAATATGCATTGTTTGATAAATAGATGAAACAAATTACGTGATAATCATTGGCTGCCAGCTCGTGGAAAGCGAACTGGTAGTCCCTTTTTCAACATAAGCGCATTAAAACACCATTAGAGTATAAAAGTAGTAAACTGTGTTTATGACGAGACAATCGTTTTCGAATAATTCCAGAATTTCATTGTTATATCGCAGAAGCCGGAGATCAAGTTTTGATGATTAGCTTAATTCTAACAGTGAAGCGTGGTTGCCAGATTGGACAATCTTAAGTACAAATTCGCGAAATTTGGACCTTTTTTAACTTGTTTGGACCGAAAAAAAGTTATTTTGTACCTTTGGACTAATTTGATTGAAACAATTATAGTGCTATTTTGTTCGTTGTTTATATTGGTTTTGTTGTACTGTACTTCGTTCATAAAACACTATTCAGCATTTTTTTTACTTGCTTAAACATGTTGTCGCTTTTCTTGTGATAAAATTTTTAGGTCAAAAACAACGTCAAAATTTTAAATTTTTTAGGTCAAAATTTTTAAATTTTTAGGTCAAAATCTGGTTGCCCTAGTAATCACAAATCAAAATCTATTAAAATCTAAAAAGAGCAGCAGAATTAAAACAATTAAATACCACGCGACGAATATTTTTCTCTTTTGTTTGCCAATGACGCTCACAAGCAGAGAGAAAATATCTGCTAATACTTAGTATTCATTAAGGATTCGACTCACTAACGATTCCCATTATCAAGAAGACAAACACGCGGCAAACGAATCTTTTTCTCTTTTGTCTGGCTTGACGCTCACAAGCAGAGAGAAAAGTAATCATTAAGGATTCGGCTCGCTAACGATTCCCATTATCAAGCACGTTGCAAACGAATCTTTTTTCTCTTTTGTCTGGCTTGACCATCACAAGCAGAGAGAAAAGTAATCATTAAGGATTTGGCTCGCTAGCGATTCCCATTATGTGATATTTTTACGCTAATAACTTGTGAATGGCAATAGGTAGAACTTTCAAAATTATATAGTATATATGCATCTCAATGAGGGTAAAAAAAATATATTCACAGTGATAGTCTTCATGTGACGTAACTTGGGGTCAAAGGTTAAACAAGCAAATACGTTGTTTGGGTTATAACTATTAATTAGAAACAGATAGAAACTTAGAATTTTCAGGGTTGGTGTGCCTTACCAGGTACTTGCACTGTACCAACTATAAGCGCTCTATGTCATGTGACTCAGGGTCAAAAATCGAAAACTCATTAAATTTATCAAACCTCATAAAATCCAAACGATGATAGATAGAAACTTGAAATTTTCAGTACGGGTTCGTTATATTGTGGTCTCACTGTGCTTGGTAAATGGGCAAGTCAGGTCACGTGACTTCTCTGCTTAGTTTGCAGAGAAGAAAAACTCATGAAGTTTACAAAACCTAATACAGAAGAATTCGTCTATATTGACACCTCAAGGAAACAAAGATATAGCTGAATTCTACTAATTTGTTTCTAAATTCTGATTTTAGTTCAACGTATAAGGGCCTGGTGAGGTTTAACTGTGTGCTCTAATCAACATTGCCGCTTATTATGGTGCTTTCACCTAGACTTGGCTAAGATTAACGCGAACAAGATCGTGAAAAATAGTAGCAGTTGTACTGTTTATAGGCCATATCCCTTCATTTTTGAAACGCAAATAAAAGTTGTTCAGAAATTTCTCTATCCCCACAATTTCTTTATCGCTCGTGTCTTCGGTTTTTTTTCTCACAGTTTTAAAACGTGGCCTATAAAAGTTGTGGTTTATAAGGCGAACGTGCATTCGAAATTCCATGTGATCTTTAAATCTTTATAGGTCTACAACCGTCTTTATTGTTTCATTAGTTTGCAAAGGGTGTTTTGGTTTATGATGTCACAAGGTCCTTACGGGGAAAACAAACGACCATGCGTTCCGCAGTGAAAAGGGCTGCAGTTATCACTATAAACATACAACATGCTCTGGGAAATAAAAAAAAAGTGTCGATGTTGGCGAACTGACGATATAGCCGAAGTCGATATGGGCGAACTCGAATGCACGTTAAAGATAAGACTTTCGCCTGGACCAACAAAAAAGTGTCGATATAGACGAACTGTCGATATAGCCGAAGTTGATATAGACGAATTCTACTGTAAAATCCAAGCGATTATGTAATAGTGTTACATTGTGGCATTACCCTACTGGATGTTTGGGCCGCCAGAAAATTCTAACAGAAACCAATTAGTAGACTAGTTGCTTGCAACTGCCATCTTGTTAAGATTTTGTGTTTAGTTGCATATTCATCCCCCTATCATGAGAAACGATTAATGTGCTACACTAGCTCGCTTAGTTAGGAGTTGCCAGCCATCTGTCTACCACACCAAGACGGGATATCCCGCTAAGTGCTTTTCCAATGGCGCAACAAGTAAACTTGCTGGCTTGTTCCCCACTAGAGATGTCGCGGACACACAAATTATGTCCGCAAGCTGCGCTGCTCCAGTGTTTTTTGTCCGCAAGCTGCACTGCAACCGCAATTTGTTGAACAATTTTAGTACCGCACCGCGCTGCACACCGCAGTTTTTTAGGATGTTGTTAAGATCACACATACTTAATATAATTATAACAACCAACTGAATTCTAAATTGGAGAGTAGAATTATGACGCATCACGAATAGAAATATACTTTGCGCAGCACGCCTCCACTACGCGCCAGACGTTTTACTCCACTACGCGGCACGCTGCCACTACGCTGCAAAAAAACGATAAAAGCGGCAGCGCAAGCTGCGCTGCGCGGTTGACATCTCTATTCCCCAAACTGTCCCGTTAGTGCTGAGTGTCAAGCAGGAAAGCGGGAATATCAATTTTATTGTCATTGGTTTGACCCGACTCGGACGGAATCAAACCCATGTCTACAGCTTCAGAGGCGGACACTCTTATAGCATTACAGGCTTTCTCATACAATATCTTACATGCTTATTGCATTTCAGGCGTTGTGCGAATTCAACAAAAAAATATTGACTCACAGATGGAGCACTAAGTAAAACGGTGGCTTAAAGTGTCGAAGAATCGCTTACAAGGGCGCGTGAGAGATTCTAAAGCTTAAAGATGGTTTCAAGCGTGATGTGGAGTAATTTTTGAGATTATAAAGCGCACTTAAGTGGTTGAACGTAATTATTCAAGTGCAGTCAATTTTTCAGCATTGCAAATTTACTGCAGTAGAAAGCTATTGGATGATGAAGCAATAACTCAACCGCTTCCTAAGATGTTTTTAGTTACTTATGTTACTTCTAGTTTTGATTTTGGAACAAATCTTTATGAGCGTTGATGATAATAATTTCGAAAAAGTCAACCAAACCAAAACTTTTAGATTTTGCTATGGGCTAACCCGGTTCGCTATATAATCTAAAAAATAAAGTTGTGAAATATTGTGATAAATGTGAATAATATCGTTTTTTCTGTTTCAAGTTTTCATAATTATGTTGTAAAATGAATAAAAAGTGGACAATTTTGGAAATTACCTGGATGTTGTGGATAGAATGAAGCATTTAATGTTAGGGAACGAGTCCAAATAATAAGACTTTGTCTCTGGTTGAGTAAACAAGTTAGCAGACGCATGACTGATATAACCTATAGCGAAAAGCGATTTAACGTATACAGTATGTTTTAGATTGGGTGATGGCGTTTACCCAGCAGGTCGCAGTAGGATTCATCCAGCGTGTCGAAGTAGAAATTATTCGGCGCATTGAAATAGAACTCATCCCGCGGGTCGCAGTAGGATTCGTCCAGCGGGTCGAAGTCGAATACATCCTGCGGACCGCAATGGAATTCGTTCAGCGGATCGAAGTAGAATTCATCTAGCGGGTCGCAGTAGAATTCATCCAGCGGGTCGCACTAGAATTCGTCAGCGGGTCGTAGTAGAATTCATCCAGCGGGTCGAAGTAGATTTTATCCGGCGGGTCGCCGTAGGATTCCGAAAGCGGGCCGCCGAAGGCTATAGCGAAAATTCTCAGGCGGTACTCCAGCGCGCCGCCGATATATTGGTGGAAAACGGATGTCGCGCCGATAGAGTGCCGATAAGCAAAAAGTAGTCGCCTCGCCGTCGGATTCCGAGAGCGGGCCGCTAATGATATTGGCGGCGGACGAACTTGCGCCGCTGGGAAGCCGCCAATCTCTGCTACCTGGGAAGTCTGGGAAGTAGAAAGTTTTGACAAAAAAAGAAAAAACTGAACTAAAGGTAAATGTAGTCCTTTTTAAAACTACTCAAGTAACAGCATACTTGCCGTTGATGACTTGCTTCGCTTTTATGGCTTATGGCTTTAGACAACATTATAACTCATAAAATTCAAATACTTTAACTTAAAAATAATTCTAATTACCGTATTGTCGTGATTGCCAAGTGGGCCGCACAAATCCGTTTATGGGCTACATGCAGCACGGGAGTCGGACATGGATGCTAGCCTGCTCTTAAGCATAACTTTCATAGGCTATAGCCTAATATGGGTCCTACTAAACACCGCAAGGAACTACAAGGTACTTTTAAACCTTCAAAATGCTTGAAAACACTACAAGGTACGTTTAAACCAAGTACAAAGTAGCTGAAAACACTACAAGGAACTACAAGGTACTTTTATAGCTACTACAAGCAGAGGTGGGCATTCCGCAATTTGAAGCGCAAAGCGTTGGTTGCGCAACTTCCGCACGTGCGGAAGTTGCGAAGCGCTTTAACAAACTATTTTTAGCCATTGCGCAAGTTGCGCTGCGCTTCAAGGAAAATAAATCTTTCTTGCGCTTTATTGCGTTGCAAACTGAAAAAATATATAATAGTGTGCGCATTATTGCGCTGCGAACTGAGAAGAATCTGGTCGTTTGCGCTTTGTTGCGCACTGTCGGAAGTTGAAATACTGCGTTGCGCTTTGTCGGATTAGTTAAAGCGCAATGTGCTGGAGTAAGCAGTTTTTTGTAACTGTTTTTGATAGAATAGCAGTTTGTTTCTTGATGCGTACAATAGGCCTATAGGTCAATTTATTGTAGCAGAAATTTTCAGCTCATCAGAAATGTGGTACACTAAAGTCTTTTGCTTTTTAAAATAATTGCAAGTGCTTAAAGAGATCATTGAGTGTTGAATAAATCGTATTTACTAGTTGTTGTGGAGAACTTCGCCGCATATGCAAATTATGGTTTACCGCGATGAGGTGCTTTTAACGGCACGCTACAATGCAACGTGGCGC
The DNA here is from genome assembly GCA_964006365.1 of Trididemnum miniatum. Lineage (NCBI taxonomy): Eukaryota > Metazoa > Chordata > Ascidiacea > Aplousobranchia > Didemnidae > Trididemnum > Trididemnum miniatum. Next base: position 1,551,856 of record OZ023232.1, on the reverse strand, counting down.
AGTGGTTTGGAGCGTCGTTTTTACGACGACCATGATCGCAAGGTTGAAGGTTCAACTCCCAACCTAGTCTCGTTGTTGCGTCCTTGGATAAGATGCTTCACGTTGATTATCTCTGCTTGGTGAAATCTGGCAAGCGGCAAATTAAATAAGTTAGAAGCAAAATACAACCGGAAAACTCGGAAACAGAGGCAACTCCTAAGCGAGTTTGGATTCGTCCTAAGCAGCGCCTCCTTCGCTTTCTCGTGATAAGAGAATGAAGATGAAGAAAGCAATCATCAGCAACGCATCTTTTTTCGCTTCTTATTTAATTTTCCTGTTCATTGACCACGCAAAATCCTGTTACAGTCACTTGCATTAAAATCGTTGTCGCGTTGTAGACAACTGCGTGCTGTTAAAAGCACCTATCAAAATAACTCAGGTAAAAAATTGCATTGCTTATACATCTAGTCGTTGTGCTTTAATAAATTTTTCATTGCGAAAGTTGCGTTGCGCTTTTTCTTTTGTATAAACCTCATTGCGGAAGTTGCGTTGCGCTTTAATGCAAAAAAATTATTGATTGCGGAAGTTGCGTTGCGCTTTAATGCGAAAAAATATAATTGATTGCGAAAGTTGCGTTGCGCTTTAGTCAATTCAAAAATTAGGTTGCGCTAGTTACGTTGCGTTTCATGACTTAACAGGACTTTTGCGCTTTGTTGCGCTGCGCTTCAACCAATTTTTAAAAAATGCCCACCTCTGACTACAAGGTAGTTGAAAACACTACAAGGAACTACAAGGTACTTTTAAACCAACTTCAAGGCAGTTGAAAACAGCACAAGGAACTACAAGGTACTTTTAAACCAAGTACAAAGTGGCTGAAAACACTACAAGGTACTTTTAAACCAACTACAAGGTAGTTGAAAACACTGCAAGGAACTACAAGGTACTTTTAAACCTACAAAACGCTTGAAAACACTACAAGGTGTTTTTATAGCTACTACAAGGTAGTTGAAAACACTACAAGATACTTTTAAACCAACTACAAGGTAAGGTAGTTGGAAACAGCACATGGAACAACAAGGTACTTTTAAACCAACTACAAGGTAATTGAAAACACAAGGAACTACAAGGTACTTTTATAGCTATTACAAGGTAGTTGAAAACAGCACAAGGAACCAGTGGTGTACGCACGGGGGGGGGGGGGGTTCAGGGGTCAACCCCCCCCCCATTGACGAAAAGATTGCCGAAATTGCTATCATGTTTTTCTGTGCTGTCCAACTTCCTTATATAATCTTGAAAAACTTTCATTGTGATGCAATAATACCGGTAGTCAAACTTTTCTGGTGCGTTGCGCTTGACGTTGACGATCGACGATTGCAGAAAAAATGAAATCTTTCTTTTTTGAGACGAACCGGCTTTTCTTCGTGCGGAGCTTGCCGAACTTACTGTCATGTTTTTTTTTCCTGTGCTGCCCAACTTCCTAATTAAATTTCGAGAAACTTTTATTATGATGCGATGCAACAATACCGGTATTCCAACTTTTCCGATGTGTTTTGCTTGAACTGTAATTTTGTTATTGATGCTGCTGTAAAGCAATTAGTAAGCAGGAGTTTCCTGTACGGTGTATCTGCACTGCAGTAACTGTGGCTGCACACAAAATTAAAAAAAAAAAAATCTTCACTGTACTCGTTTCATTAAACTCGCTGTAGTACTGCAACGTGGTAACGAATGGAGGGGCCCGACCCCGCGGTTTAACGTCTGGACAACGCAGCTTTAAAGAAACGTCGCAGCGGTGGCGAGCCGTTGGCTACTCTGTGTCCGATTTGACCGGCCTGGAAATTAAACCTCAGACCTTCCGCATCGATAGCGACATCAAAAAATTATTAAAATATAAAAATCCAAATTGACACTGCCCTAGATGTTAAAATTAAAATAGAGATACTGCCAAGGAAGACGAGACCAGCAACGAAAGATTTAAAGAAGCCCATGCAGGGGCGGAACGGAAAGAGGGGAGGGGTGGCAAAATTGTTTTTACGCACCGTAACTGTCTCAGGAGCTGGAGTGCTCCGTTTACCAGACACCCTGATTATGTGCTTGAGAGTATCTGCTGATATCGACGCTTTGATTTGGGTGAAAAATGCTTCGACAATATCGACGCTATTTTTGATTTTAATCACATGATCAGGAATTCCTCTAGCGCGTAATTTATTGTAATTTAAAAATGTTTCGGTAGGGAGGCAGTTTGCTCTCATGCTTCACTGTCTTCGCTTTTCCAGACAGGGGATACTGGATACGGCCTCTTTCATAATGAGTGCATATTATATGTTTGTACCAAGGTTTATATGCGTTGTTTATATCAATGTTGGTTCTTGAAAAAAGATTTTTTTGGAGGGAAGCAATAACTTGTTTTTCCCTCCCGGCTACACCCTGTTTGTGACGTTGCGAAAGCTAGCCTACTTTAGTCAGTTAACCTTCCTATGACCCAAAAATGAGTTCAAGTAAAATTTTTTCAGTAAATTTTTAACCACGAATTAACAGCTTAAGTTTCTATAAAACCTTTTCGCTCCTTAAACGAAGCGCAAAGAATCAAGCAAAAGTGTGAATGAAATATCTGGATTGTTTTCTTCGTTATGGCATTATATAGCTTAATCATGGTAGCTGCAATCGCGCAATAATTTAGACTAGAAACATTACAATCTGATGCATTTTAATACCTCTGAACTACTATAGGTTAATTGTGATATCTTTACGTTATCACGAAGTGACGTCACTGAACCCCCCCATTGAAAAATCCTGCGTACGCCACTGCAAGGAACTACAAGGTACTTTTAAACCAAGCACAAAGTAGCTGAATACACTACAAGGAACTTTTAAGCCAACTACAAGGTAGTTGAAAACAGCACAAGGAACTACAAGGTGCTCTTAAACCAACTACAAGGTAGTTGAAAACAGCACTAGAAACTACAAGGTACTTGTAAATCAACTACAAGACTTTTAAGGTAATTTCAAGCCAACTACAACCCCCCGATTCCACCCCCCCGACTCCACCCCCCAACCCCTCCCGACCCCAACGTCCCGACCCTAACCCCCCGACTCCAACCCCCCCGACCTCACCCCCCAACTCCAATCCCCGGACCCCAACTACCCTGACTCCACCCCCCCCCAACTCCAACCCCCCCGACTCCAGCCCCTCGACCCCACCCCCCCTCCGACTCCAACCCCCTCAACCCCAGCCCCCGACTCCACCTCCCCCCGACTTTAACCCCCCTCCGACTCCACCCCCCCAACTCCAAACCCCCGACCCCAACCTCCCGACTCCAACCCCAGCCCCCGACTCTAACCCCCCCGACCAGAACCCTCTGACCCCAATCCCCCCCTCGACCCCAACTCCAACCCCCCTCCCAACTCTAACCCTTGGGATGTTCCTTACGCCCTTGTCGTTAGTCTATAAGTTCCTTGCGGTGTTTTTAACTGCCTTGTAGTTGGTTTAAAAATACCTTGTAGTGTTTTCAAGCGTTTTGTAGATTTAAAAGTACCTTGTAGTGTTTTCAACTACCTTGCCGTTGGTTTAAAAGTACCTTGTAGTGTTTTCAGCTACTTTGTACTTCGTTTGAAAGTATCTTGTAGTTCTTTGCACTGTTTTCAGTACCTTGTAGTTCCTTGCGGTGTTTAGTAGGACCGGCCTAATATAATAAAGTTAAACACCAATAACTAACTCGCGAGGTATATCTTTTAACTTATCAGTGATAGCAAGGTTGGGGTAATGGATGTTGAGTTATGTATACTATGTAGCCTAGGAGGGGTATATGACTAGAGGGTAAGTGGCCGGGAGTTAGTGACCTGATGCCAAAACTTGGGAATGCACTTAATAAAACTGTTGACGCTCACAGGTTCATCAGCGGCCCATTAACAAAAACTACCCAAGAAAAAATTTGAATGAGCATCCATCTCTGTTAAAATAGCAATATAATATTCAAAGATAGGAGAGACCGGGGCTAGTTGTTACAAAACTCATAATTACGCCCTCAGCACCCTCAGTATTAAAGCTAGAAAGTCAATATTTACACAAAATGTTAACCATCTTATGTACTTACTATAGATTAAAAAAATTGCTAATAACCTTTGAAACTTAGGACTTACAGCTGATTTTTAATACACATCAAGGGTAACAACTTACCCCGGCGTTAAGGGCAAGTTGTTACAGACCGAACAGAAACCAAATACTACTTCTTTGTAACTCACTAACTCTTTGAAGCGGATGAATATCACAACAGAATTAATTATTTGATGTTCTACGAGAAAAAAAAATTACTTCATGTTTTCTGAAAAACTTAGTTTTCTGCGTTTGGGTTTTGAGTTGCAGGTTTCTGAGCTTTTAAATTAGCTTCTTTCCGGAACATTTTCTGCGCAGGTGTGGATTATTTTGCACAGATGTTCTGACCAAAATTAATAAATAGCTTTATATTATAACCTTTAACATAACTATACAGTAATATTAGTCTTCTAAGCAGCCAAATTTATTGTTCTGAGTTAGCATTAATTATTTCATTCTCAGCATAAACTGGTTATGTTAATGTAATAAGCAAATATAGATATAAAAAATACAGTTTCTCAGCTTTCCTTACCAGCTAGAATGATTCTTTAACGCATAAATTTTCCAAAATCAGTTTTCAAATTTGTGCAGAATTTTCTTAATGTACTCCAAAATAACCTTTTTGGAATAACTTTGCGTTTTCTTGGATTTCGCGAAAATCATTTTGTCTAATGGTAGTCCAGCAGCGCAGTAGAATTGATAACACCAGAAAAATTAATTTATTTTGATTTCTGGAAGGAGTGAGGGCTGTTGTAACAACTAGCCCCGGTCTCCCCTAGCCTTGATAACCTTCTAAATTCAGTTTAATATTCAAAAAAAGTCTTGCTGCTGAAAATTCAGTTTTTATTAAGATTTGTGATAAAACTTTTGAGTTCAATATAAGTTTGTTCATGCGATTCAATTTTTATTTCTTTGTTTAACAACAACGAACTTATATACTGTATCAATCGGACGTGTTGATAAGGTTAAAATCCTACAATTTTTAAAACCAAACATACAGAAAACGAACGTCAAGCTATATAGACCTACACCAGATTGTGCTTTGTGAGAAAGGTATGAACCACTCTACTGCGCGGTAATGTGTACAGAGTTGGATCAATTACAACAAGCTACTGCGCTTCAGAATCCAGTTCGCTATATAGTCCAAAAAATGCAAAAATTTATAACCTACTGCCCTACTCGATCGTTTTTCTTGTTTTCATCATCGTTGAGTATTTGTGATAAATGTAAATAATGTTATTATTTTGATTCAATTTTTATAATTATGTTGTAAAGTTAATAAACAGTAGACGATGTTGTTACGAAACCGCCCTTACGTCCGTGACTGGTGTTATCACGGGTAGAATCGAGCTTCGTCACACAAAAGAAATCGTTGCTCAGGGGGAACTCCAAAGCCTTCACTAGCTTTCCCTCAAATCAAATAAACCACTTCTTGAAAGTAAAATATAACCAGATTTAATGCATAAAATAGGGATAACTAGCAAAAATTCACCGAGGTTGACTCCAAAATAAAACTTCCAATAAAATCAAACTGCAACGGAAACTCAACTGAAAAACAACGTCTTTTCACCAACTCATACAAATCAAGATTGAAACAGTAAACGAAATGCACGTGTAATTCGGTATCCAATCGTTGCTAATCCCAACAACCGGTGTACCTGTTCAATTAGTGACTTGCTGCCAAAGGTTTAAAACGCAAACGAAGTTGCGAAATTACACCGCGTCGCAGTGCATTCGGCGTCTTCGATGAAAACTTAACAAACTAATTGCCTGTGTAGAGTGAAGTCGAATAATATAAAAGTGCGAGATCGAAACCCACTGAAGTTAAACTTGATATTAAATTTATAGCAACGCCGTGCTAGAACATAAAGCGGCCCCTTTAAAACAAAACACAAAGTGACGTTTTAAACAAAAAAACACAAAATATGAGACAGTGCGGCGACATAAAACATGGGGTGATTCGTAATCGGCAATAACATTGAATAATGAGAACAGTTGCGCGATCTCCCTCGGTGTATTACTTGTCCTGCGAAAAACTTTTAATAACGTAAAACATGAAAAATAAACACTTGAAAGAAACAAACACAGTCTAAATAGGTGCTATTTTGGCAACATCCCGTAAAACATAATCGATTTCACCAGAACCCGTATTTTTAAGTACTGCAATAGTGGCCCGGCGAACGATTTTCTTTCCCTGCCTAATCTGTGGGTGGACAGCATGAATTCTCCCCAGGCGATAAACGCCACGTTTAGCAAGATCTTCAGCGTCTCCCACCAAAACCAGATGACCCGGCTCTAAATTGTCCCGGTGAACACGCCATTTGCTACGGCCCTGCAAAGTAGGAAGATAACCCTTCATCCACAACAGCCAGAACTTATGTGCCAACGTGGAGTTATACAAATAATCTTGTCTTAAATCTCCCCTGTCGTGAAATGCGCTAATGGGCGTGTAAGGCGAAAGCTGCTGCCCCAAAAAACATGACGGTGTCAAAGGTGCCAAATCATTAGGTTCACTGCTTACCGACGTCAGAGGGCGTTCATTGACAATTCGGACAGCGTCTGAGAAAAAGGTTTGTAATTGAATTAAATTAGGTCGACGCCGTACCTCACCCATAACCCGGTTCAGAACCCCTTTGAAGAGTTTGACAAGTGATTCCCAGCTTCCACCTTGACTCGGGGCATAGGGTGGAATATTTACCCAATTTATATTCTTTTTCCGAAGGGAATTCACAAATTTATTAGAGTTTAATAGCTGGAAGAGCAGGTTAGCAGCTGCTTTAAATGTCGAAGCATTATCTGAAAACATTGTGTCAACTGATCCTCGCAAATTTGTGAATCGTGTAAAGGCAAGTAAAAAAACTGTCCAAGTCCAAACTAGTCACCAGTTCAACTGCAATGCAACGAGTGCAAAGGCAAACAAACAAAATGCCCCAAGCCTTGCACTCGCTCCGATTCTGCCGAAATAAAAAGGGACCAAAATAGTCGACTCCACAGAACTTAAAGGGCTTGTTCGTAGCCGTGACGCGGCAAGCCGGCAAGTCTGCCATTAACTGGCGGAGAGGCGACGCCCTTCGGCGAGCACAAACACTGCAATCGGATAAGTAGTGTTTTACGCTTGAAACACCATTGACTATCCAAAATCGCTGGCGAGTTCTCATAAGCGTGTATGCAGGCCCAGCATGTCCAGCTTCAACGTGCTAAAAAAGAATAATCAATCTTGTGAGCGCGTGTCGACTTGGCAGAATGAGAGGGTGCTTTGCTTCAACAGGAAGCTCGGCATTCTCTAAGCGGCCGTCTATTCGCAGCAAAGAATCAGAGTCTACGCAAGGGCGTAGCCGGCGCAGTGTTTTTAGTTCTGCTATCCGTCGAAAGTCTTCAGCACTGACGGCCTTTTCATTAGCCTTTTCAATATCAATTCAAAGGCGTCAGGGGACTTCTCTTGCAGCAGTTTGACTGCGGCCCCAAAAGAAAAAGATTGAACATACCTAATAATGTCAACAAAAGCAGCTTCCAAAAAACTAGCATCAATGGCAGTCTTGCAACAAGAATTATTTTTTACCTTGGCAATAAAAAAAGATTTAAATAACTTTAGATATGCCACACGTTTTTTAAGCACATACAAATCAGGCGAAGCACAAATTAAGTCATTCAGACCAGTGCATTCATCACTCAATAGTTCATTGTTCGTACTCACTCTCCGCACAACTACCGAGGCAGAACTAGCCTCCAATTCGTCACTTAACAAAAACTTCGGTCCACAAAACCAAAGTGATTGACTGTTAGACTTTTTAACACAACTCTCGCGAGTGCCCACATCAGCCGGATTTATGCCAGTGTTAACATAGTTCCATGCCTCAGGAGGCGCCACGAGGCAAATCTTATCCACGCGCCTTTTTACAAATCGAAATAAGTGAAGGTCGGGGTTAATAATCCATTTTAAAACAACTTGAGAATCCGACCAAAAATGTATGCTGCAACCGAGATGTCGCAGTGAGTCGCGAACAGCAACCATCAACATGGCACACATTCTTGCGGCCTCTAATTCCTTTCGAGAAATTGCCCAACTAACCTGGTTAACCGTGATAATTTTAGATTTGCCTTGCACAAACGCCACATTCGAGCTTCCTCGAGATGTCCGACGTAGATAGACCACACAAGAAATCGCACAGATGGATGCATCGCAAAACCCGTGAAGCTGATACACCGCATTAGTATCTGGTACACAGCTTAAAGGGAAAAAACATCCGTTAATTGAAAATTTAGCAACAGGTTTCATTAAATTCACCCACGCATTCCAGTCTTTCAAAATGTTTTCAGGTAGTTTATCGTCCCAGTCGCAACCAAGTTTAGTTGCATTATGAAGAATCAACTTTCCTCCCAATAACCAAGGCGCAAGAAAACCCAAAGGGTCAAACTGACTTGCAAATGCCCGCAACATTTCTCGTCTGGTGGAAACACTGCCTAGTGGTTGTCTTGAAGACACCCTCAACTTATCGTCTTCCACATCCCAAACCAAACCCAAAGCTTTGGAGTCTGGCATGGGCTGCGTCCCAAGATCGACTTCCCTGAGGCTGGAACCCAAGTCAGAAGGAGGCACACCAGACAGAACAGACTTAGAACAGCTATTAGCCACCCACTTACGCAGCCCGAACCCACGGCTCTGAAACAAGGACTTTGCCTCTCGGGAGATGATTGTGAGTTCATCAATCGAGTCAGCTGACAATAACAAGTCATCCATGTAGCGGTTATTCTCCACGGCTTCTAAAGTCACGTGACTAGCGTTAGTGCAATTTTCCGACACCAGACGCTCGATAGCGAGCAAGGCAATGTAAGGACTGGAGTTAATGCCCCATACGTGTCTTGTAAACTGGAAGACCTGAGTTTTACCCTCATCAAGGTCGTTATTCTTGTACCATACTAAACGCAGCAAGTCTCGCTGATTTTCCGGTACTGACACCTGAAAAAAGCATTTGCTCAGGTCAGCCATGCACGCATAACGTCCCGTTCGAAAACGTGTAAGCACTTTCACTAAATTGTGCAACAAATTAACTCCAGACCAAACCACCTGATTTAAAGACATCCCGCCAAAGGTAGCGGCGCCATCAAAGACAACCCGCGGTTTGTCTTGCCTAGTGACGAAGAACGGCAAATACCAGCATGGTGAGTTATTCACATTAGTTTCGTCAAAGAGGAGTATCCATCCTTCCGTTATCATTTCCTGAAACGTAGCTGTTAACATAAGTTTCATTTCAACGTTTTTCAACGCACTTCGCCGCAACGATTCAGTGCGCCTTACAGCACCAACGCAGTTATTAGGTAATTTATCAATTATTTCGCATTTCAAAGGCATAGGTATTTCGTAGCGACCTTCCACTACTTTCACTTTAGTCTCCACCAGTTCTCTGACTTTTACTTCAGTTCGAGACGGTTGGATGACTTCGTCCTCCAACTCAAGCTCTCTCAAGGTTTGTTTCAAACTCGAAACTTCCCTTTCAAGCTGCTCACATCGGCACGAGTCACCAGTTTCGTCATCAATCTGAACCTTTAAGGAGTTAATAGCCGAAGATTCAGACTTAACCTGGCCTCCACTGGCCATAGGTCCGAGTCTAGTAAGAACGCAGTTCGGTTCTTCGGCGTTTAAGCTTTCACGTTCTTCAATGACAGCAAGCAGGCTTTTATCACTTTGCCCAATTAAATTATCAATCGTTCTTCGGTTAGAAATAGTGGGAATTTTTACACCCTTGAAGTGCTTTAGATTTTTAACATTTACTGCATGAGGAAGGATTTTTTCATCTTCTTCAAAATTAGGAACAACAAGTGCATTATTAACAGCAATAACTTCATCAGTGGCAAGAGATTGTAGTTTAAAACTAGTGCAACCACTACTCTTCGAGGTTTGCTCAGCCAAGGTTCGAATTCTAACCTTCCGATATGTATTAACGTTAAGTCCCAATTCATTTTTTAATTGCTCAAAAATAAGTGTTGCCTGAGAAGCGGTGTCATGCTGAGCGTAAGCTAACGTGCACTTATTGGTATCAGGATTAAAAACTCTGACAGCGCAAGTTCGCAATAACACAGTCGCACAGTTATTAGGAGCCAATTTCCGCACAGTAGGAGGTTCATTGTTGTCAGACGTTTCATACCCTTCTGTGTCACTGGAGTGAGAGACCTCAGCGCGTCTAACATTAGCGGCCCCAAGGTCATTAGAACCAGACTGCGCAAACACACTGTGTAACGCAGCAGCATGTTTATTTTTTGACTCAAGCCCACACAATTTACATTTCGATCCTTTTGGACAATTTATGGCAATATGATCAGTTGACAAGCAGTTAAAACATCTTCCGGCGTCGATAACTGCTCGGCGTTTATTTTCCTTAGTTAAGGTCTGAAACTTTTTGCACTCGCCCAAGTAATGCCTCAATTTAGGATCGTTGCATACGAAACAAATAGGGCTGGGTCTTCCCGACTTTTGAGTCTTGCCCGAGTTGAAACGGCCACGTTTAGCATTCTCACTGTTATGTGGTAATTTTGAGGAACTCACAACCGCAGAACGGACTCTTACCGCAGAGCCATGTCCAGTTACAGCTCCATGATCACGTGATTTTTCAGTTTGATCGTTTTTGAAAAAGGATTGTGCATAGTCAGACGTTGACAGGTTTCTCATTGGCGCCAAAAACAAATTAACAATTTCACGAGGTTGTCCACTACAAGAAGCTCGCAAAATTTCAAGTCGACGCTCTTGGCATGGACTTTCAGCCATAAGTGCGCGGATTTGATTTTCATAAAATATAAAGGCGATGCTATGACCATCATAGCCAATTTGGCTCGCTAGATTCACATACTCATTTCTGGTTTAACGTTCAAGGTAAGTCGTAAACACAGATTCACTACGATTTGCAGTATTATAGTTATCGTTCGAACTTGCATTACCTACAGCGGTAGGTAATTAATGTCATAGCAGGTTTTGTATAATCTCCCGCATTAAAGTCGGGTGCCCCTCTACTGGGCTTGAAGAATTGCTTCGGTCTCGCAGCCGTGCCACCACCACCTACACCCAGGTTGGGTTTAGTTCCATGTCGAACATTTTTCTCAATTTTAGGAGCATTAGGCTGGGCAGCATAAGCTTCACCGTGATTGTGAGCGCGCACATCTACGCCACCAGCAAAACAACCACGTCCCGAAGAGTCGTCGGGATAGGCACCACCCAAGGGAAAATCCTTATCCGATATCGTACCTCTTTTCTCTTTGGAAAGACCACGATGCGAATCCGTACCAGAGCGAGCCTCAAGTCCACGTCGCCACGAACCGCCGACTGCAGATCCACACTCCGAAAACGACAGGAGCCGCTCCTCAGCCTCCAATTTAGCCTTCTCAACACGAAATCGAGCATCGGCTTCTGCCGCTTCGGCAACTGCCTTAGCTTCAGCTGCAGCAGCATTAGCCTTTGCTCTAGCCAGGTCACGCGAAGCCTCAAGTTCAATACGCTGGTATTCTAACTCGGTTTGACGTGCCTTAAATGTACTAGAAGTCGATCTCGAGCGTCTCGTGGTCTGAGACGCGCTATCACTGGAGTCTAGCGTATCTTCCAGGTTAAGTCCGGAACAAGCATTCGAACTAGCATTAAATTTATCATACAGTACGTGGCATTGTTCATAAAGATCAGCGATACCATCTATTACATCTGTCATTAATTCGGGATCCTCAAGGTTGCCTAAAACCCGTTTAAATTCATAGTAAGATGACTCAATTTCATGAAATTTTGACACGACATCAGTCAGCCCAGACTTTTTAGTGCTTTTCAGTTTATCAAAATGTTTTAAATCGATAGTTAACCGTCGTTTTTGGGACAACAGCTTGCGAGTCATACCCTCCCTATTGGGCTGTAAAGTTTCATTACGATTATCAGACCCAGAAAACGTAGGGCCCCTTAAAAGATCACTGTTCCCTTCAATATTAGAAGCATTAGCTTCGACAAAAATATCATTTTTGACTGATGCCAGCAACTCCAGCACCATTGCTACCTTTAGAATCGTCCTTAGACATTTAAAAACAACAATATTCAATATAAAAAATATAAAACAAGATCAAACTTGCCAAATATCAAGATCGTTTGCGAACACTCGGACAGTTCTTTCGGAATTCTTCGAGATGAACCTTCGGAAATACTTCGATTGACAAGATCGTACACAGTCAGTTCTGTTGGAATTCTCCCAGGAAAGGAATTCGGAAATATTTCGTCGAGCAGTATTGCAGTGGAAATCAGTGCGAGGACGTGATTCGGGATCTTCGCGCAAGGAAAGGAGACGCAGCAACCTCAATACTTTTCTTCCAGCCGCCACAAATCAAAGCAACAAAGGAGTGAGTCGTTGACGTCACGGTACAATCAAAATGCTGACTGGTCGGGTAGTTTGAACGCTGACTCCTGAGCTCTCAACGAATCGAAGACACAGACACTGCAACTTTTTGGTCTTACTTGTCGAAATTTCTTCAAGAACTTTTGGCAAGGTGTTACTTTCTCGGTGAATTTTCTTTATGTTACGAAACCGCCTTTACGTCCGTGACTGGTGTTATCGCGGGTAGAATCGAGCTTCGTCACACAAAAGAAATCGTTGCTCAGGGGGAACTCCAAAGCCTTCACTAGCTTTCCCTCAAATCAAATAAACCACTTCTTGAAAGTAAAATATAACCAGATTTAATGCATAAAATAGGGATAACTAGCAAAAATTCACCGAGGTTGACTCCAAAATAAAACTTCCAATAAAATCAAGCTGCAACGGAAACTCAACTGAAAAACAACGTCTTTTCACCAACTCATACAAATCAAGACTGAAACAGTAAACGAAATGCACGTGTAATTCGGTATCCAATCGTTGCTAATCCCAACAACCGGTGTACCTGTTCAATTAGTGACTTGCTGCCAAAGGTTTAAAACGCAAACGAAGTTGCGAAATTACACCGCGTCGCAGTGCATTCGGCGTCTTCGATGAAAACGTAACAAACTAATTGCCTGTGTAGAGTGAAGTCGAATAATATAAAAGTGCGAGATCGAAACCCACTGAAGTTAAACTTGATATTAAATTTATAGCAACGCCGTGCTGGAACAGATGTTGGAAATATATAGCTGCTGGATTTGGAGGAAGCAAGTAGGCTACTTTAAGGAACAACTTTAACCACCAAAAATTTTTTCAGAATAGGCAAGCTGATGAAATTTAACGATTAGCCGAGAGAAAAGTGTGGAGGCGTAAGTAGTGTAGTATGTGCATTTCGACCTGCAAGTGGTGGAGGGGTGGACCTGAGTGGGGGTGGTAGTCGATGTTGGTGATGGGATTTTCAGCTGTGGTGGTGGGATTTTTCAGCTGTGGTGGTGGGATTTTTGTTTCAGCGATGGTGGTGGGATTTTTTTTTTGTGGTGGTGGGATTTTTGTTTCAGAGGGGTGGTGGAATTTTTTTTCAGTGGAGGGGGGGAATTTTGTTTTCAGAGATTGAGGTGTGGGATTTTTGTTTCAGTGGGGTGGTGGAATTTTTTTCAGTGCAGGTGGTGGGATTTTTTTTCAGTGGAGGTGTGGAATGTAGAGGGTAGAATTTTTTTTTTTTGACAACAGACAAGTTCTGACATGTCAAAAAAACAAAGAAAAAATAGGTCTATAAAAAGAGCTGATATTTTGAAACTTTATGCAAACAAAAATGGAGGCGTATACCGAAATGGCTGATCAACTCGAGAGACAAGCTGAAGAAATTGTCCCAGTCAACTCTCAACCATATACTTCGTGTTACGAAACGCTGCATGAGAATCAAGATCTAATGGAGAGGGCACGATCTATGCAAATGATGGCCAGGGCTATCAGAGAAAAATTTGCTCACATCGTTTCATCCGGATTTTGTATCCCTAGTGAATGCCCAAACATGAGAAAAGCGATCGTCACAATCCGCAAGGGAAAAGTATCATTTTCCTCGGAGCAACTGCTACGGTCTATCAAACTGCTTCTGGATGACGAGCCTTACATTGCGTTCAAGTCACCCAAAGGTTTGCACCCTTACGTCACTGTCTTGTTTTGGGTTAAAGAAAAAACGACGAAAACTGTGACGTAATGAAACAAGTACAGACCAGGAGGAGAGAAGTGGCGGTGGATGGACTCCAGATCAAGTTTGATGTCGACCCCGTTCTTGCTCCTACGCGATATGTGCTCCATCTATTTGAAAAGAGCTCTGGTTTTCAATTTTCGAAAGCAGGTCTTTCAGAAAAAGAAGAAAAGCAATTTAACGCGATCCTAAATCTAATCCTTGATCCACGAAGAAGAAAAATTCAACAGATTCCAGTGAAGAGACCCTGTCGTTCGGATCAATCGACTCCTATCACGAAGAGAAAAAGAGATGACGGATGCGCTTAATATTTTCTTTCTTGAATGTTTTTTTTGTCTGTGTAACTTCACCAATAAAACAGACCACATAAATCTCTTTTATTTGTGTTTTATTGTCTACATGCAGAAAATTCTTCAGTAGGTCGAAAATCCAGCGAAAAAATTCTGCAGTAATTCAAAAAAGACCAGCTAAGTGAGCTAGAGATTTTTCAGTCTACAGAAAAAACGGTGTATCGGTTCGATCGTTGCGTAAGACATGTTACCTGCGATGTTATGACAGGTCACTATGAAAAAAACTGATCAATCCTATAGTCAATTTTGACGTTGAAATTATGTTGTATTAACTTTTTAATCATTAGATCATTTCTAACTACATTCGACGTAAAAGGCGACAAAATTTTTTTCATGGATACATTACGACATCTGTACAAAATATAATATACACAATAATGTCCACAAACAACGGATAAGGGATTCTGAATCGATTTAGAGTTACATGACCACGTAGTTGCGTTTCCATTCATAAAAGAATCAAAATTGTTAAAGCCAGGATTCAGTCCATAGCTGTCCATAAATTCTCTTTGCTTGCTTTCATCAAAATACACGGCAATCCAGTGCTCTCCTCTTCTCCAACTCGGATCGGTATTCAAAACGAACGCACTCGGATAAGATATCGAGGCAGGTAATCGGTCGCGAGGACATACATCTTTGAAAACTTGTTTGGTATAGGGGTCTTGAGATAAAATTCTCTCAATTTGATCGGAATTCATGCGTTGTAGTCAAAAACGACGTTGCGTGACTTGTCGATTTGCAATAAGTTGTCAAATTCAGCGTAGATAACTGCGTTAACAGTAGCAGGTAGTGCTTGAGCAAAGTGAACTTCCAGTCGTAAGTTTCCGTTTTTAACCAGTTCAAAATTTTCGCCGCAAGATCCTAAATCCGGTGTTAGATCAAAAGCAAACAAGACGTTTCCACCTTTAAAATCGTCTTTAGTCAAATCTATTCCTTCGTCTAAATAATATTGTCCTGTTTCCGTGTACAGCGACAAAAAACTCCGAATGAAGCGTCGGCCGGCAAAATCAGGCTGCAAAGGACGGGATGGTATTTGCTCTCCATCTTTGTACAAAGCTATGAAATTGATGTTGTTGTGTTTGAAGTTGAAGGGGTTTTTGCCAATCACCCCATTGTAGGCGTCGTTGTCCACAAATCCAATCACGACTCTTTTAGGTAACTGCCCCAAAAACAAGTTTTCCTTGATCGCAGTAAGATTCCCTTGTGGAATGGTAAAGGATTTCACTTCTACTCTTCGAAGAGGATACTTTGCCAAACCCAACTGCACGGCTTTGATGTGTCCCATGCGCCCAGCATCGCTTGGCCTTACCTTCCGACAGTACAAGCTAACATCTTTCAAAGAAACTTTAAAATTTCCATCTTGCAAACAAAAAGTGCTCTTGGATTGAATGAATCGTAACTTCATCTCCACACCATTTAACAGATAACGATTTTGAAAACACATGTCCAAATGGATCTTTCCTAGCACATCCATTTCGTGACTTCCTGCTGCTTCTAATTTTCGCACAGTAAACCCGGCATTGGCCTCTGCTGTTAAATCAAAATGCTCAGGGGTGTCAGTAGTGTGTTGTGCGGGATTCGACCCCCGAGCACTTCCGGAGGTGCAAACGGTGCAGCACTTCCAGCGGTGCAAGCTGAGCTTCGATTGTTTTTAATACAGGCGGTGCAGGAGGTGCAAAATGCAGGAGGTGCAAAGCGGTGCAGAGTGAAATTTTTTAATACAGGCGGTGCAGGAGGTGCAAAATGCAGGAGGTGCAAAGCGGTGCAGAGTGGAATTTTTTAATACAGGCGGTGCAGGAGGTGCTTCAATTTTTTCAATACCGAAGGTGCAGGGGGTGTTAGGTGGAATTTTTTTTTGACAACAGACAAGTTCTGACATGCCAAAAACAAAGAAAAAATAAATCTCTTCAGTGGTGCTATGAGCTTCAAATCCATGAAGTACATCCATCAACCTACAATGCATTCTTCCAGATAACCTTTATTCTACCTAATACCTATAAAGGTTAATTCGCGTTTCTTGTTTCTCGATTTCATTGGGAGACATGATGTTAATGGTCCTGCATGGCAATGACGGTGTGCACACACACAACAGAGGTAGCAAAGACATATTAGGTGCTACTACACACTACACCCCCGTGATGACTATTAAGTATGGGACTGCTCTCAAGTCTAAGACTGACTATAAGCTTAATCTAATGGCTAGGACTGACTAGGCCTGATTATGAGTCTAAAGTCTAGGACTAAAGTCTAAAGTCTAGGACTAAAGTCTAGGACTAAAGTCTAGGACTGACTATAAGCTTGATCTGATGGCCTATGGTCAAACTTAGAAAATGAAATTACTCCGCGGGGAAATAGCAACTCCACGCCATGAAAACCCTTTTGACCCAACCTATAGCTAATCTCCCAACCAGTTTCTGTACTTTAACTAACCCATTTTTTGCAGCCGCAGACGCGTTTCGACCTTATTAGATTTCATCAGTGCAGCATAGCATACCCCACCCCCTAAATAAAACTCAGAATAATCGCTAAATCTCCAGCTTTACACCTCTATGGAACAATATATCTCAAAGCTAACCTTCTCCTTGACATACTCAAGACTTAAAAGAATTTTTGAATACGGGTAAAAAACAGACATAGTTGTTGCCAATTGTTAGCACATAGAAGTATTGTGATTACATAAGATGATTACATAAGGAATTTTCAGAGAAAGCATAGTGTAAGCGCCCTCTGATCTGGCTGGCTTTGCAAGTGCCTATCATGGTCCACATGCCTATCTGAATTCAGCAACTTATTTACTGAAGATTGTGTGTACAGTAACATCAGATCAATTTAATGTTACCAACTCATCTACTACCATCCACAAGATGAACGCGTCCACATCTCTCGATCAATTCGTTTGTCTCTCTACGAATCAAGACACAGTTGCCCCTTCTCTAGCTTCATCTCTTTTGAGTAAGCCTTCACTGGTCCTAACCAGAGTGAATACGATGTTCACACGACTAGAGAGAACTCTACCTACAATTACCAGCATAGTGTTAGCACTTCGACGTTGGCTGGTTTAATTGCCTGTCTTGGTCCACATGCCTAATCAAAGTCGTTGAAGTAGAAGGTGAGGCTTCGACATGACGGGAATAATGCCGAGATAATGAAGAAATGACATCCAATTTGGAGAAAGCATAGTGTAAGCGCCTATGACGATGGCTGGCTTTGCAAGTGCCTGTCTTAGTCCACATGAATATCCACAAAAGGATTACGTCATAATTGAACAACAATCACTTCATCTCGCAGACGTCGTAAATTCAAGCGTATATGTTGATTTTTTCACTGCTTGTTAGGACCATCCGGTTTTTACATTAAGAAGGAATATATTTATTGAGGATCCATAAAAATAGAAG